>VWZU01018812.1:231785-254658 GCA_013397095.1 Sterrhoptilus dennistouni
AAAGAAGATACAGACAGTTTAAATTCCTGTGCAGTTATTTATTTTATTAAAGTGATTTCCAAAACCTTTTGGAACTTTATTAGCTTTTATTCTCATGTGGTATGCTGAGATTTCCTAAATAAGGTAAATAAGATGATCTGACAGTATTCCATGAGATGACACTGTAGCCAGTCTCTATTGGTTCACTAATAGGTACTACTAATTATTGTAAATTTGGAGGTATAATAATAATAATAATAATAATAATAATAATAATAATAGTATTGCTGGCTTTTCTAATTTTTGTCTGATCAGAGATGACACGGGTTTTTCTGTCAAGATGGGAAATAGCCTTGGTACCATTGTGTTCATTTTAACTTGAGATTGATAATTTTAGTTCAAAGTTGTTGAAAAACAAACGCTGGAACAAAGTGAAATCCTGAACAGAAAGTTTGTTGTTTGTTATTTGTTCCATTCATCTTGGTGAATTCCTCTAGGAAACAGACTGGAACATTTTCACTAATCCTTTTTTTTTTTTCTTTTTTTTTTTTTCTTTTTTTTTAATCTCATATTCAGTAGGCATCTATGTTCATTCCTGTTTGGTTAAAATATCCTTCATCAACCTCAATATTCAAATTCTGAACTGTAGATGACTTGGCATTGCAACAGTCACCCCAAGTTCATTGCATTTCTTATATTCTTTAGCTTATCTTGTTTATTTGTCCAAGACAGGCAACTTTTATAGAGATCCTTCAAGAAGTTAAAACAAAATGTTCTTATGAATGTGCACTACTCCCTTCCAACTCTACCTATTGATCCCTCCATTCCTTTATTAGACCCTAAATTAACGAAACATAATTAGACTGGAAGAGTTTATTTTGGTTTATAGTTTTGTGCTAGAATACCAGTTAATTACCCTTCCATTGTATCTATCTTTTGAAACAATGCGTGAATCAATTGTGATCTAAGCTGTGTACACACTTTTTTCCCAGTCTTCTGTATTTCCAGAATATTGTTCTTAATTTAACAGAGTTGTGCGTGCATACTTTGTGACTGATCTTTTTGAAAATTATATTTCTTTTTATTTTCTTCTTTTTCCTTTTAAGCTAATGTTATCAATTCCAAACAGAAAACCCCACAGAAATGTATCTGATATAGGCTACTTGGGTTCAAGTCAGTCTTAAGAAAGAAAGACAAATAAATAAAAAGTTACTGCACTAGTAATTATGAAAAACAGATTGAAATATGAAATCTGACAGATTTCTTCACAGTCTCATCAAATTTTTTACAACAGTTATACATAAAACAAGCATGCTTTTCTTTTTAAAATATTTTAATAAGTCACTATTTTTTTTTTAATTTTCTGTTAACAATAGGGGTTTGAAGTTTCAGTCAGCCCACTGATGCTGGTATTAAAAGATGACATTTCAGGCCAAATGCACTTTCTCATTGAAAGAAAAATTGGAAGGAAATTCAGAAAAGTAGGAACTTCATCTAATAAATGACCATTGAAATTACAATGAAAAATTCAACACTACTTTCTTTTCTTACACCAGATTGTTACAAATTTTTCTTCTACAAGTCATAATAACAACTCCTTACTTATACATACTCTTATTTGACTGCCATACAAAGGCTACTTATTAATTTCACATTATATGTATTGAAGTATAACATGAGCTATTAGTGAGCTAAATGAATTATACAAAGATTTAATACATTACTCTACATAAAATCATTTAAATAACAGAAATAACTATGCTTTTAATAACATTCATTGCATATAATTTTGCCTGTTTTGTTAGTGAAACTGGCTAGGACTTTTTCAGTGACAGAAACTAGGAAAATACATCTGGAGACTTGACCAGGCCATGGAAACTCTCCCTGCAGGGACCTACTACACCAGGGATGAAATGCAGCAGCATTTGTCACTTGCTGCCATCAGCAACCTTTCAGTCTGGGCATGGGGCACCATGGTGACCCCTGGTGAGAGCAAGATGAGGCAATCTATATGACCAAATATTCCTCAGTTCATTTGCTGCTTATGTTTCCTTTCAACCACAAATCCAAACTTCATTGCCTGTACCATCTGATATCTGATGTGAAATATGAATTTACAACGTGATCTAATTTCTCAAAAAGGAGGAAACTTACCTCTGATTGTGAGTGTTACGGTACGTAGCACCAATGAACAGTGGTAGTTCCTCATCAATACTGTAATTTTGTCAAAACAAATTCTTAATTTCCTTTGTGAGTGTGTTTTATTACTGCTACTCATTACATGTGATTATTTGCAAGTCTTGTAAAGTAGCTGTGAGAAAAAATCAAAAAGGTCTCCAAATGTTCTTCATGATATGGCAACTTCTCCCTTGCACATGAATGTAAAATTACCAGTGTGGATTCAGAAGTAAAGTTTTTAACCTCCCAAGGATACAAAAACAACTCTTTCCTTGTTCTTTTGGCCAGGCGTGTAACACACATCAAATCTGACACTTACTACATCAAGTAATATAACTGGCAATAAAAATGGCCCATGTCTTACATTGAAATTGATTAATAAAGATTATGTGATGTTTTTCTCTTTTCTCTATTCTCCTTCTCCCTGTCCACTCCTCTTTTCTCTCTGTTTACTTTATTATTCTTTGGGGTTTATTCCTTTTCATTTTCTTTTTTCCTTTTTCTTTTTTCTTTTTTTCTTTTTCTTTTTCTTTTTCTTTTTCTTTTTCTTTTTCTTTTTTTCTTTTTCTTTTTCTTTTTCTTTTCCTTTTCCTTTTTCTTTTCCTTTTCCTTTTTCTTTTCCTTTTCCTTTTCCTTTTTCTTTTTTCTTTTTTTCTTTTTTCTTTTAATCATTCTACCAACTGATCTCTTCCCCAAAAGGAAATAACAAGGAATATTCTGCAAGTTTTTCCCCCTTTAATTCTCAGACTGAAAATCTTCCATTGTCACTTAGCTACAGTAAGGAATACAAGGCTGAATGCCTTGGGGACTTTCTTTTGCAAGGAAAGAATTTGGAGCAGCAAAGCACTTTAACTCTGAAATGATAAGCAGTGCAAATGGCTGGAAGCAATAATAAGATTGTATTGCTGCAATAAGATCTTAATAGGCAGGGCAGGACATCTTTGCAGCATGTCATTTTAAAATGGTCTTCATTTTAAGGGAAAGAGGTTTAGTGCTTGGCTAAATGCAGGTATACATGGAAGGTGTAGAATTGGGACCCAAATCAGACACATTACAACTTTCTGTACTATGTCACAGGAGTAGTAAAATATCTTTACATGTAAATGCTTTGGGGATTATTTATTTTATGTAAAAAATCCAACCACCTTTACAGCAATAGACTTACTACAGAGAAATCAAAATATCTGGGTAGAGTAGGAATTGGATTAATTTATGGCATTTTTCAGTTCAAAGTGCCAGTGCAGTTCAGATAAAGACAGTCACAAAATCAGAAATGGTACTGTGGCTACGAAAGTAGAATAGTCTCATACATGAAATAGAGTGTCTGGCTTTTTTTAACAAAAAAAATTAAATACTGTTGTCTAAGTATTGGGCATAACATCAAAGTGCAATTAAGCAACTGGCCTAGATTTAAAAATAATTTGGCCAGGAGGTGAAAACACTTAGTAGCTGGTATGAACAGTGTGGTTTGGATTTGGGTTTTTTTAAGCAGAATTGCCTGCTATCTAAGGATATTACATTATGTCATATTTGCCAATGGAAGAAAAGCATGTAGGCCATTCAGAGAAAAACACTCCAGACAACCAACTTTGTTTATCATTGGTTTCCATGAACTTCAATGGAATTCTTGCAAATTGAGAAAAGAATAAAATTTAGCATCTGAAATACTATGTCCTTACAGGGATAGGCATGTTCCTGTCCCTGTAAAGTTTCTAATCTGCAGCAATGTTATGTTTTAGTAAATTAATTTTGAATGATAAGCAAATGACTGCAGAGATGACAATTGTGAATAAACCCAAATTTTATTTACCTTTCTATTTATTTTTTTTTTAATTGAAAGTCTCAGGGATTTTCTTAAGGAGAATTGCACCCAATATTCTGACATGGCACTATCATTATTCCTCGCACATAATTCTTTTTCAATGATTGAAAAAAAGATTGATAATCTTTCATTCCATTCATTCTCATTGTTTGTCACATTCACTTGACCAATATTAGGTTATTGATTAGATCTGTGACACAAGGAGCTGTTTCCAATATATTGATATAGCACCTGAATATTAAAATCTTTTGCAGTACTCTGGAAATTTTGACAGGTATCGTAAATAAACTATGTTGCCAATGCAATTCATTAAGGTCCAGTCAAGCTATTGAAAATTTAGATGAGATAGAAATTAATATTTCTTCTTTCCCTATTCTCTCCATTAATCATATAACTATCTGGCTGGTAATTCAAGAACAAAGTTTTGGGTTTTTTAATGTCAATCTATGGGTTGAAAATTTTTGGGATTTAAAAAATCTGAGTCAAAATTAATTTAATAAAACTGCATTAGAAATCATCACAGAGTAGAAAAGATTTCACTCAGAGAGATTCAGTCCACCAGTGAGGGAACGTTTCCACCTTCCCAAAATTCAATGACATGTTAACAAAACAGTAAAAAACCTGCTTCAAGATGTGGATAATAAAAGAGGTTTTATGGTCTGATTAGGGAAACTGTTTAATTGGAGCCCAGACAGTAAGACCTGTCGTGACTGGCATGTGCAGAAATAGATAAGACACATGAAGTATTGAATGGATATTTTGTAGAGCACCATATGATGACATGTGCATTGAGGACCTGTGATTAACAGGGGTCACAGGCAGGAGAAATCCTGGCTCCTCTTGGAAAGTCAGGCATGGAAAGGAGGGAAGAACGTCTCAAACCTATCAATGACACAGTGCTCAGGAAAATTTGCTTATCAACTAAAATACTCACACATTTTAATTTGACAGAGAGAATCACAGACTGGTTTGGGTTGGAAACGACTTTTAAAGATCAAACAGTTCCAACCTCCTGCTGTGGGCAGGGACACCTTCCATAAGACCAGGTTGCTCACAGCCCCTCCAGGCTGTCCTTGAACACTTGCACAGGTGGGGTATGCACACCTTCTCTGAGTAACTTGTTCCAATGCCTCACTACTACCACAGGGAAGAGTTCCTTATTAATATCTAATTTAAGTCCATCCCTTTCAGTTTGAAGCCATTCCCCCTACCACTAACTGCCCTTGTCAAAATTCCCTCTCCATCTTGCTTGTGACATCCTTTAGGAACTGGAAGGCTCTCCCCAGTGCCTCTCTTCTCTGGGCTAAGGAGTCTCAACTTTCTCTTACTTCTCTGCTTCAGTCCTCTGATCACTTCACTACCCTCCTCTGGACTTAGTTCAACAAGTCCAGGTCCTTATGCTAGGATGCAAGGGCTGAAGCCCCACTGCAGGTGAAGTCCCACAGTCCTTGGACACTTTTTGGTAATATTGGATACAAAAAAAACCCCCAAAAAACCAAAACAAAAACTCTGACAATCACCTGACTGTTGAGCTTTTTAATAGTAGCATAATTTATCTTTACTAGGTCTTTTACAAATTTAGTGTGAGATTCATTTAAGACGCAGTGAGGAGAGATGATGTCACAGTGAGAATACAGAAATAGGGAATTATGGTTTATTTTTGTCCCTAACAATTTGGAAAACAAAAAGTTCAGAATCAGAAAAGAAAATTACTTTTTGCCTGCACTATTAAAACATTTCAGAGAACTTTCGGAATACACTTGTTCAAAATATTTATAAGAAAAAGCACAGAGAAAGCAGAACGACCTAGAGAGTTCTTAACAAGATAGCTGTGAGAAATCTGAACAAAAATGTGTACATTTCCAGTTTTCATGCTACTTTTCCCAAGTTCCCAGCCACACTGCAATGGCTGAGAGCTTGTACGTCAGTATGGTCAACTGAGACCATCATATGCTAGTATGGTTGCTGGAGAGGAAGTTGATCAGTTGCCACAGGACATGCTTCACCCTTTTGATCCACACTTCTATCCAAGCTAATCCACCTGAACCAGGTGAATTCACAATAATAGGGTGATGAATGAAAGAAAATTTCTTCACATTTTATCCAAAGCATATCCCAGTCCGTTGGAGGCTCTCTATTGACATCAATAGATTTCATTGTTTGAACACAGTGAATAAGAAATATAATAGAAACAATAATTCGTACATTCAAAGCCATTTCAGGTCTCCTAGTCCTTACTTCAGTACATCAAATTTTTAGGACGTCCTTGACAAAGATTTCAGAAACTTCTCAATATTTTAAGATATACATTCTTAAACATCATGGAAAACAAATCACATGTAGAAAACATAGGTTTTACCCTATTTGCTTGGCATCATTTTATCATTTTACAGAACTTTCAGTGTGAAAGATGTTCTCTGCAGTATCATCATATTTGATAGAGTAAATCCCACCCTTTATCAGAATAGGGATCATTGGAAGGACATTCTAATAATCATGATGTGCAGCCATGTCATCACTTTCCCGTTCATTCTCACTCTCCCCTCCCTAATTATGAAGTAGAATAGTAGCCATATCCTCTATTAAGTCTTTAAATTCTCTGCTCTTTAGTTCTATGACATGGATACAAATGACATTGGGCACAAAGCTTCATTCTCTCCCCAGATGATCATTAAATAATATAAGCCATAAGAAAGGGAAAAAAAAAATCAGTTCTTTATCTGTCATGGCTTTTTTTTACAAATACTTAGAATTCCTGTATCTTGTTATCTCATTAGAAATGAAACACCAGCAGCTTGTAGAAACTTCTGGTAAAGTGCTTCTTGGACATTAAATAGTTATTTCATGTCACTGCCATAGCCTCACTTTTCATGATCTGCCTTCTCTTCCCACAGCAGTCTCTGCTTATAATGGACAAAATGTTCTCTTTGAGAGCAGAGAAAATGTGAAAAGCTTATCAAAACCTTCACTTGGCCACCTATAGCAAATCATGTTTTTGTCACAATGATTATGTGTAGGAAAAGAGATCCATGGAGACATCCTGGGATCTGAGCAGCAAGTAAGAACCATGGAGGTGTTCATAGGCTAAATCACTAGCCTGAAGACCCTAATCAAGTTTCCTTCTCTAGCACAATAAACTTCTATTACAGGCTATTAAAAGAGGCTCTATAAGCCACAGAATTATGTAAGCTTAAAAGTAAATGATCATGCAGGGGTTTTGTTGCCCTAGTTGATTTGTATTACACAGAATCATTGGAAAAGAAATCAGTGCTGGATAAATATAAATCTTTTTTCAGTGTTTTCAATGGCAGTCAATAGAGAAAGGATGAGCAGCTACACACTGGGTGCTCTCAAAGATAACCTAATTATCCACTGAAAAACTTTTGGTGATGAAGTGTTTTATTAATAAAATTTACTTCATGAGAACTTGTAGAGCTAGAATGAAAAAAAATTTTAGAAAAAGGAAAGCTTAAATATAAATGTCATTTTCTTAAGTCTAAGAACGTAAGAATGATAAAATAATGCATCTGCCTAACATTCTACTTGAAGAATATTTTATACTGTATCACCAATGGGACTTGATAGTTTTTGTTGTTCCTTTGAAATCTTCACATTCATCGTTAAGATTTAATCAGTCAGATCATAATATCTTCAAAATTAAAGAAAAATACCAGATATTATATTGTTTTCTGAAAAGTACAAAGATTTCTACAGCAAAACCAAATTAACCTACTCTTCACTGAAAGAATGGACAATCAGCCACTGTAAATTAGGAAAGTAATCTAATTATTAAAGAATTGATTTGGAATTAAAGCCACAAAAGTTCATTTTGTAATACATTTTATTGGGCTTTGTGTGTATGCATGAGAGAGAGACTGATTTTGTGATAATTTCTAACTTCAGTGAAGGAGCTTTCCAAAACTAGATAAATATTTTCACACTTTCAGTTCTTTGTGACATCATCCACAGACTCTACCCATTTCCCCTGCTACAGTTATGAATTTAAAGTAAATCTGTGGCATTGGCTGGCAAGGAAAATTAAGTATCAAACACTGGAAATTAAGTATGTTTTAAAACAAAGCAAAACAAAAAATAATCCCAAAAGGTATTTTAATATGATATTGTATTCAGAGTATTCCGAAAAATCTCTCTTTTAGCCTTCAATTTTTTTCTTCATCTTCAGTATAGTATCAGGTCTATTATTTAAAATTTCCCATTAAAAACCATGGAATTTAATTTAAAAGTTTTTGATAAAGATACTTTAAAACTCAAGGAAAGCAAGGTAGGGTGGAGAGCTGATAATGCATGATGCAAAAAGAAAAAGGAAAGGAAAACTCAACACTGTCAACACTAGGCTAAAAATAATTATAAGAACAGCCAAAAAATTTATGAGATATCATCTCGTAAACAGGTTTTGACAAGCTGTAGCTTTTCTTTATTCTATTTGCTCTTCTTTTTGCCTTTTAAGTTTTTTCAGATGTTCTTAGATTTTCAGTTTTTTCCCATGAAATTGAACCAATTCAGCCTAACATTAGTTGCATGTTACATTCAAACTAACATTAGCTGAAAAACACTCAAAAAGTCACTGAGGATGACTCTTTCTCAATTTGTTTATATCATGAAAAAGGAAATTAGAACTGCTAGAAAGTGAAATAAAGAATGACATGAAAAGCATAATCATCCTAGAAATTATATTGTCTTGAAAACTGCATAGTGCATCTACCATCTCAAAAAATATTGTGGAACAAAAAAAAAAAGGAAAATAAGATATGAAATAATTAAGAATTAGAATTTAGATTCTTTATGGTGCTATGTTAAAGAGTCCAGGGTCTTTCAGTTTAAAATCAAGGTAACTGCATTGGTCCATGACAGATGCTGAGTTGCAGGACAATAATAATAATAAAATAATCTTTATTAACATTTCTAACAGAAAAGTTAGATTACTTTAGACACAATTAGATGACAGTCAAAGGGAGTTTGGTTTTGGCCACACAATGTGTAATGAGTCTGGATTTGTAAGAGGACACTTTGAATATATAGAACCTACATATTAGTTAAAAATTAATTAAAAAATCATAGAAGAAATCTGTGTATAAAAGTTGTAGTAATAAAGAAGTAATGATATGCTGAACATCATCAGAACCAGACAACTGGGAAGCGAAGGGATCATGGCGTAACTTCTTCATTCTCTTAATCATTCCCTAAGTAGTTACTGTAGGCCACCATTAATGCCTTAAGTTTTAGCTTTCATATTTTTCAGATTCTGTGCTGCCTAGGGGTGTAGTTCTGAGACTCATATTAAGTGCTAGTCAACTCTCTTCACAGAGTAGGTGGACAAAACAAATCCTTTCCCACTGGAGACCAAGGACAACAGTTTCAAGTTTCAGGCCCAAAAGCACAAACAACGGTGGACTGAAGAGAGAAAACAAGGATGGGACTTCATAATCTGAAGCTGGAATTGGACAATTAAACCCCAATATGCAAATAGACCAAAACTTATAAAAATGACCGGTCATGCATTTTTTGTGACCATTTTGGATCCATCTTGGGTGTAGCCCTGGCCAGGCTCTTGTACTGCCCAAGCTGTATCCTTAAAGGCCTTTTAATAAATATCTATTTTATCCTTTAGCTCTCTCCGGTCTCTGTTCCAGGTCAGTCTTCCAAAGGCATCATCATCAGAAAAAAAAACCCAAAAAACCCAGAACCAGAACTAGATATCTGAGGTTTTTTCAGTTCTGGATTAATGAGGACAACTATGTTCATCCGTGTGTATACATCCCTGCCTTGATCATTTTCCTTATTCTGCTTTCAAGTATCACTGAACATATTCCTGACTGGGTTGTGAATGTCTTGACACAGAGAAGGATATCAGCTCTGCTTCACTAATGCTGGTATTACAACTGTGTTATTACTTTTCTACTTTTTTGGCAAAATTCACCTTGACCTGCTTAAACCTGTGTGCAATGCATGACAGCCTAGGAGAGCATTTTAACTTGTATAGTATTAACTATTCATGACACATGTGGAAGTCTGACTCCACGTGGAGTAAGCTGTACTTACTTAGCTGTAAGGTGGAGCTGTGAGTAGTTCATCAGTTTCTCAAGAGAAAAGGTCAGGAAAGTAAACAAATAAGCAAATAGTGAAATAAAAGAGCAGATAAGCGTGTCTTTAAACACATTTCTGCTAGTGTCTGCCTGGATGTATTTATCATTTCTACTGTTACCTGAAGTCTACAGTCTTTGTTAAAAAGACAAATAGAAGCAGGTTATTTATTTTTGAACCCGTTTCAGACCAATAACTTGAAAATATCAAAAGTCAGGAAAACAAACAGGTAACATTTAAGATTTTCTTAATGCACATTTGCCTTCTCTGAAGGAGATAAGCTCCTTTCCTACACTGGGATGGGTTTGGGGAGAAGTACATCAAATAATCCTTACCAGCAATCAGAGGGAGCCCACTTGCTAGATAGTATGAGGTGTTCTTGGCAGTATCTATAAAATGGGTTTGGGTTTGTGCTGGTTGTGAAAGTATTGATGATATCTTCAATTCAGGGCATGGAATTTATGTATTCCTCTCTTTTCTTACAAGTTATGTTAGTGTATCACACAAAACTTCACTTAGAGAATAAAAAATGTTTCTAAATTATTTTTTTTTAAATCTTAAGGAAGCATTCATGCTCTAAAAATTTAAGACTTTCGTGGTTTGTATTCGTTTTGTTTTCTATCCTATAATATTTTTAAAATAAAACAATATCAAACTGCCCTGAAAATGCCTTATATCTCTGTCTGCAGATACGATTATTGAATGCTTAGATGGATGTTTATCTTGCACCATTTGTTAATTGAAAAGAATGCTTTACTGCAATTAAATTATCTTTTCACAGGAAAAAAAATGGAGTAGATACAGGCACTCATGATCAGATATGAGAGCAAGGATATTTAATCTGCCCTCAATACTCATCCTACTACTGTGTCTTCCTTCAAAACATTAATTTGTCAAAATGCATTGTTGCACAGTGAAGATGTGTGTTATGGGATTTATGGTTATTCATGCACTTTGTACATTTACAGGACTTTATATATTATCTACCTTTTGCTCAACTGGTGATGATCTGAAAACAGAAAGACATAATAGTCTACACTGTCAGTTCACAAGAAGCATGAAAACTCAGCAAAAGGAGGAGAAAACCGACATTTTGTTATCTTTTTACTTACCTTTCTTTTTTATGTCCTTTTTTGTGTCTCTGATTTTTTTTTTTCCTTAATTGATGTCATGCAATAGCAATACTAATGCTTATAGAGAAGTTTGGAAGAAAACTTCAGGGAGTAATTTTTGTACCTTGCCTGGGAATCTATTGACCTATATTACCTCCTCATAATGGTCTCAAAATTTAATACCAGTGAATAGTAAGAAAATACTTTTTTATTCTTTTTTCCTCCCACATTTTTATAAAATGAACTGCAAGGAGGAAATTAGCCACAAAGTTCACAACCTTCCACCTAAGTCTCTAACCAGACAGATGCAGTGGCAATTATTGTAGTCATAATCCCCTTCTGATGCTCATTTAGTAGACAACGTATCTTTGAATAATGTTGAAATAAAAAGTCAATTCCTTTACTCCCTATCAGAACTTTAGCAATTAGTACAATGTGCACATTATAATTATTCATGTTGTTTGTAATTTAATATAAAATATTTTTAAACATGTACTATATTTTAATGGTCTTGGAGTGTAGGTTATAAAAACAGGAAAACAAAGATGGCTATTCCAACTCCAGTCTTCTAAGCACTGTTACATCTCCTGGGAGAAAGAAGAAAAAAAAATCTGTTTTACATGATGCTTTAACAATGTTTTTCTCCATTTCAACTTTTTGAGATTTTTATCTGTGTGGAATACCTGATCAAATATTCAGAGCATTATGGGTTTGGTTTTTTTGTTGTTATTTCTGAATGACACAGGGAAATGCAATGGCAAAAGGTGTAGAGTAAGTCATGACTCTGCATCTCAGTATTGCTACCTCACAGTACTGGTTGAAAAAATGCAGCATTTGATTTCATTTAGTGGTGCAGTGTATTGAATCTGTTATTGCTGTTTGCAATGGCAGCAGCATTTGCTAACTTAACCTGCAGAAGATATTGTGCAGAGCACAATATCCTTTTGCTTCACACTGATCTTCTCCTACACTTATCCCTGCTCCCCCACAAAAGAATTGGTAGCAAAATGCCATCTACTACATAAGAAAAAATTAAAATTCAAAAACTAAAAAACACAAAAACAAAAACCAAACAAACCAAAACCCAACAAGCAAAGTAATAAAAAACCCCAAAAACCTCCCTATTTACTCTTGGCAGTCTTCTTTTTTTAAGAAAAATCATTCATCTAATATTTAAAAGCTGTTGATACATAAAATATATGTATATTGTGCCACCAAGCAACAGGAAAAATTCCTATATTCTTCATCTTTCTTTCACCTCAGCAATAAATGTCTCAGTCAGAGTATTTTTTTCCCTTCATGCCTTCCATAGCTGAGAAAATATTTGAGATATCTTTTGTATGTTCCTTCACAGTTGTCAAGACTCTGAATCATACCAATAGAGAGATCTTTATATGCCACCACTAGAGTTTCCACTGACAAATATATTCCCCAAACAAGCACCTCTTCCTGATGAGATGTGCAAAAAAACCCAGAGAATTTCCCAAACATTTTATCCTCTATAAGCACAGAAATCAGAAATAAAAATCTTGAATGAGAGATCTCCATCTATGCAGTCTAGAAAGCCATTTAAAATAATCATGCGCAAACTGATCCTTCAAAAGTAATTGATATATTTGGCTCAACCCAACTACTACTGTTAGTGTTCGATGGTTATATTGACATAGACATTCACAGAGACAATACGTGAACTAAAGCAATTATTTTATAAAGTATTAACAAAACATAAAGTATTACCAATAATAGAAATACAAAGAGTGTATAAAATAACATTTGAACATTGACTCAGAAGAAAGCGTTTGCAAAAATAGGTCAGGAAGCATAAAACCCACGCTTCATTTTGAAATAATTTCTAAAAGAAATTCTGGTCTAGTCTTCTTGCCTTGTGAGTTCCCAGCTGACAGAGCTGAAAACAATTTTAGCTATAGCTGAGGATGACAGATGAGCTGAATCTCTGCTGAGAGAGACAGTAAACGAATGTTGAAGGGGAGGAAGGAAGAAGGCTGCTGCTTTCTGCTACTTCTGAAAGATGTTGAAAACAGCAACTTTTATAAACTGTTCAGAGGCAAGCATTAAAAAACAATTGCCACACAATTCAAGCAACTACATGCTTGCATATATATGTGTATATATTATATATAAATAAATGTATTTCAATTTTTGTTTTGCAAGGAACAGTTAATATAGAAACAAGAACACAAACCCAGACCTAAGAACAGATTCAAATGCGTTGTCCTTTTTGAGACTTCTCTTAGTATGTGGTTAAGTTACATTATCAGTAGCTGTCACAAAGTTTAGTTTTGTATGCAGAATATAGATCTGTTGAGGAATGAGGGTGGTTTTTTTACACACTCGGAAAAGTCGTATTTTCACTTGAAACAAACCAATTCAAACCCATAAAATAGAGAAGTTTGTTATTCTGAGCAATGTTTCATCCTGTATCAAAACATTTAAATTAGGTGTTTTTCAGAGTCAAAATTTCAACATTCTTCAAAAAAAGTGTTTAAAACTAGTTTAATTGTATTTCAATTAATTTTATATTTGCTTGGTAGCATCAGGTGACTTAAATGCTCTACATTGTAGGCTTTATCTTTTTATCTTCTTTTTCATCATCAGTGACTTAAAATATATTTAAAGACTCCAAATACTAAAAAAATTTTCACAACAAACCTGTTAAATCTGTTTCTAATTACTTTGACACTTAAAATCCTGTAGGTTGCCAGCTGTGAGCATAGTCAGAAAAGACAGAATGATAAACTCTGTTGAAAACACCTGGTTAATTTTTGTCCCCTGTTTTCTTCCACATAATTTCTTTCTTTTCCCTAGTGTGCATATGTCTGAAAAGATTGGTCGTTAAAGACTTGAACAGTTCTTTACCATGTCAAAAAAAACCCCCTCAAATTGGGGGTTTTTAATGCAAGCATATTAATTAATAACATTTAAAGAACAGATGAAACATACTCTGTGGGTAGTTCTACCCACAGTTCTAGGCAATCACACCAACAGAGATCTGTAACTTTTCCTTAGGGTTTCCACCAGTGCATCCTTGCAAAGTAAAACCACTTATCTTGATCTGAATAAGACAGTTACCAACAGAAATTTATTTCGTACTCTTCCTAAAGGATAGGAGAATGATTTATCCATGTACCATGTGGTTGATTTGCTGTCTGCAGGATTCTATTAAACAATATTTGATTATTCTAACTGAAGCAAGAGAAACTTCATTTAATTAAAAAAACAAAACAAAACAAAAACAAAAACAACAAAAACAACAACAACAACAAAAAAGTAAGAAGGAAAAAGTAAGAGATTTTAAAATTAGAAATGCTCATTCCTTTTATCAGGATGCATCAAGCTATCAACAGGTACCACATGTATTAAAATTTTTGTATGACTTTGCATTTACAGCCCTGTGCTGCTTCTCTCTAGAAAGACAGATTCTAAAAAGAAACCCAGTTTTCCTAAGCATATAATGTAACAACAGTAATCAGGTAATACTCTAGATTTAAACTCAGACATCAGGACAGTTTGTTATCACAAAAATAGGTTTGGCCTCTCCTCTATGTGAAAATGAACGAATTTTAAAAGATAATAATGATTAATCACAAAAACACCACTTAAGAGTTTAAGAGTTTAAAGTTAGTAATAATCCTAAGATGGGTGAGTTCCTTTCAATTTACCTCAAAAGCACCTTTTACAATTTTTTTTCAGTCAATGCAACAGCACCACTTTTTTTTTTTTTTTTTTTTTTTTTTTTTTTTTTTTTTTTTGTTTTTTTTTTTGGTTTTTTTTTGTACACTCTGTCACACATTTAGAAAAAGTCCGAATTACGCAGGTTGAATATATGATTGGTTGGACATGATGATTTTGGAAGTCCTTTCCAACCTTAATGATTCTATAATCTGATCACACTGCAAAAGGAAGTAGAAAACATTTCATTTTGCAGAAAAATTGAAGAATTACCTATATTCCACCTGAAAATCCCAGGTACTGTTTGTTCAGAGATTAAGTGAATTTACATGATGTCTGAAACTTTAGAATGATGAGTAAAGACATACCTTAAGGAATAATATATATCTTTATACACAAATCCAAGATTATATGATGGCAACCTTCAGATCATCCACTATCCATTGATTTTTTCAGGGTAGGAGAACAGTTTTATTTCCCTGAAGTACCTCACACTTACTTCCCATCTCCCTCCCAAAACACCAAGTTGTCAAGGCGAAGTATGTAAATTGTCAAGGCTAAATAAGTAAAAGGAAAATATTCTTTAATAAATCTCAATATGCTGTCAGTAATGATTGTATTTCCTTAATGCAGGAGGAAATTGTTCTTTCATTAGCTGATAATAATTGAAAAGAAATAATCTAAATATGAAAACATGTTGCAAGGTAATGGAAAAGTAGTTGATTTAAGTTCATCTGTGCTCAGGCATCACAAAATAATTGCAAACCTGAAGGAAAAATTTCTCTTCTCAATGTTTTCTGCTTTTCTGTTCTGTTGCTAATGTTTATCTCTCCAGCTGCTATTAAAGTTTGCACATGTATAGCAAGCTTAAAAAGGGAATCATTAAATAAAATTATTAAGTGTGATTCTAACATTATTAGTAGACACACATAAGCAAAAAATGAAGCTCAAACAGATCAAATAATTCAGTTTTCCAAACAACAGGAGAATGCACAAATCACCTGACTGGCTGAGGCTGCTCCTATAGTTAAGAGGACAGGTGCTTTCAAAAGTTCTGTTCCACTTTCCAAAAGGTGAAGGCACAAGAGGCAGGTGGGCTCTCAGAATTGCTCAAATTGTCTCTAAAGCTTTCAAATAACTATTTATCCACATGTACTCTCCTACCTACTGTTAGTAAGGCATAATGCAAATTTCTTTTCTGCAATTCTTGCAAGAAACAGAGTGTTTAAAAAGCTAACATGACAGAAAATGCAAGACTGAAGGTAGAGTTGTGTAGAAGAAAGGATAAAGCAAGAAAGGGACTTAGACACATTAATGTATAATGGCCAATTTAATAATTTATGTATATGTAAAATTGCCACTTTAAAACCCCCTTGATGGTGTCTAAGAACAATCTATATTGAAATTAATAATTAAGAATACTGAACACATTAAATAACTCTTTTAATTTGATTACAGTATTGCCCAAAGACTTTTTACAGACCGAGACTTTTTCCTGCTAAGGAAAAATAAATACATGAACTAAGAGACAACTCCCTGTCTAGTATGAAGAGTATAAATTTACAGTGAGAGGTGAAATCCAACACAGACATTTATTTGGGGAGGACAAGAAGGGCAGGAGTGTATTCTCCTTGCCTCTCTACAGGGCCACACAGCACCACTCACAGAAAGGCATTACAGCTCTCTCTGACACAAACTGCACCTACTATTCACCTCAAGTTACAGGCAGATAAAAAAAGTGATTGAGACAAAACGGTGTTGCTTCAGTGACTCAGGAACTCAAAGGACATTCCAAATTGGGAAACTTTACCAGCACATCAGTGGTGCCCTTCTCTGAGACTGTTTCTGTTGTGGGGTTGCGTTGGTCAGTCACAGTGATAAGAGGTAACATGTTGTCTGTACATACACTCCAATGTAAATAATAACACAATAAAAGCCTGGTTGCAATCTCTATAAAAAAATTCAACCATACATCTTTTGTATTTCTCCTATGGAGTTAAATTCAAAGCAACCTCAAAGATTTTCACTGCATCATCTTGAGCCTATTGATGTGACACTCAGTTACACAGCATGAGTTATAATAATAGACACACTAACAAGGAAAAGATAAAAAAGACTTTTTCATCACTGAACCAAAGCCTGTTGTTTAATAAGTGAATTTTAGCTAATAATTATGATAAAATTTTGCAGTTCTAGCCACTGAAACAGCATGTGTCAAAAATACAGATTTTTTATAAAAAGTTTTTATGTCATATCCTGAGACTTCACTGCTTTGATCACAAAGTTAATAAGTGTTCAGATCCTTAAAGGAAGGAATAATAAATAATAGGCATAAGAATTAGAGGTGAACTTGGAAAAGGAGTTATGCCAGCACATATTGTAATGTACATTTTGAAATCTTTTTTTGATATTTCTTTGAAAGCAATACCTGAAGTTGTGCCACCTTTGGATGTTCTTTTCTTGCACTTAAAAATATCCGATACTTGAAATACTGGAGGGAAACCAAACCAAACCAATCTCCCTCCCCCTCACAACCCCCCACCCCGAAAAAAACCCAAAACAGAACAAGCTCCAACTCATTGAATCATAGAATTAGGTTGGAAAAGACCTTTGAGATCAAGTAATCCAACTGTTTACCTGGCACTTTCAAGCACTAAACCATGTCCCCAGTTGCTACATCCACACCTCTTTTAAATATCTCTGGATATGGTGACTCCACCACTTCTCTGGGAAACATTTCAATGCTTGACAAACATTTCCATGATTTTTTTTTTTTTCTTAAACCTAAACCTCTTCTGGAGCAACTGGAGGCTGTTTCCTGTTTACTATAACTTGTTGCCTGAGTGAAGATCCTGACTCCCACCAGGCTGCACCCTCCTTCAGGGCATTGTAGAGTACCAGAAAGGTTCCTCCTGGAGACTCCTTTTCTCCAGCCTGAGCCCATCCAGCTCTGTCAGACACCCCTCACCAGACTTCTGCTCCAGACCCCTTGCATCATTTAACTAAAACAAAAACAAGAACTTCTATATCCATGGCTTTTAAGAAGAAGAAAAGAGAAATCCATCTTCTGTTTGTAAACAACCTGTGACTGGATATTGTGCAGTGAAACTCACAAGATGCCCTGCATTTACAGGACACATTTTAGAGTGATTTTAATACATGTTGAATTCAAAGATACTTAAAAACAAACATATTTTAATTCTGGGACCCGTAGAACTCAGCACTGAAAATCAATTTTTTTTGTGTGAAATTTAGAACTTGGAATTTGAATAAAATTTTATGTTAGGGGAAATATAACTATCTTATTCATAGTCAATGTACTATTTTTATATTAAGAAAATGCAGAGGAATAAAAAAATCACCTTAATTGCAGTGGTGTCTGAATGCAGTATTTGAAGGAAGTGCACATTTTAACATGTAATGTAGGTTCACATTCTTTAATTTTTTTGGTTGGATTTTTTTTTTTTTGGGGGGGGGGGTTTTGTTTGTTTGTTTGTTTGTTTGATTTGTGGTTTTAGTTTTTTTTTTTGTGAGCTGAGCACCAACAGAAGAAAGTCCTGCTATTGCATTTATGCTCTATAAAGTCATGTCTTGAATTTGTGGCACTAAGATGCTTAATTTAGCTTTTACTAATAACGTGTTTGTTTTCTGCCAACAGTGGAGTGCTGAATAAAAGCAGAACGAGATGAAATGAGTGCAAGAAATATTTCACTACATATCACTCACTACTGAACTTGTAATTAAATGTTGTTTTGCTTGAGGTCTTGTTATGGAAAAAAATGAGATTATCTCACTGTCCTGGTTTTAGCCAGGACAGAATTAATTTTGTTGGTAGTAGCTGGTAGAATGCAGTGTTTTGGGTTCAGCATGAGAAAGAGGTTGATAACACTTGGATTATTTGGCTGTTGCTAAATTGTGCTTACCCCAAAGACGTATTTGGTTTCCTATCTGTGCCAGTAAGGAAGTGCACAAAAAGCTGGGAAGAAGCACAGGCAGGATGGGTGATCTGAACTGGCCAAAGGATTGTTCCACGATGGAACATCATGCCCAATAGATAAAATGGGGCCAGTTACCTGGCTGAGGGCTGATCTCTATTCAGGGATAGGCTGGGCATCAGTCAGTGGATGTTGAGTAATCTGAGTAATTATGTTGGGTTCATTTACTCTCTCTCTCTCTCTGCTCTTATCATTAAAATTATCATTATCATGATTAACAGAATATTTAGCATTATTAAGACTACTAATATGTTGATGCTGATTGTTATTATTGTTATTATTATTACTAATATTTTCCATTCTTAGATTGTTCTTATCTCAAACCATGGGTTTTACCTTTTCTTTCCAATTCTCCTCTTCAAGTGAGAGGTGGAAAGTGGTAGGAAGCAAGTGAGTGTCCCCACAGTTCTTAGTTCCCACCTGAGGTTAAACCACAAAAGCCAGAGATCCATGAATTTACTAGCAATCTAACTAATGTTTTAATAGTTTTACAGTCCAAATCAGATTAAATAATATTCTAATTAAATCAGAAAAAACCCCATAACTGACAGTAGAGTTATAGATTGTTACACAATTTTTACATGAAAAACCCCATACTATTATATACCTATTTTTTCTAGTTTTACACTCAGTCTTCCAGAACACATCTTGGGCACTTTCAGTTGGCTGTTCCCATGTTTATTGAGAAAAGCCAGACTGGCATTCAGCATCCTGTCTTTGCCAGGAGGAGTGTGATATTCATGGAGGAGGGAAAGTATCCTTCTGTGTTAAAAGGATAAGGGCAATATCTTTCACTGCTGCAACAGGTTTAACCAAGCTTCAGACCAAATTCAACTCTACAGAGCATCTTAATTGGAGAATCTCTAATTGGCTAAAAAAAATGAGTCAGAGATCCTTGGCACAATTTGAGTGATATTTTCCCCCACTGAATAAATGAAGAAATGAAGGACAGAAAGAAATTGCCTCCCAGAGGTGTGTTTTCAGACTTTCATTAAGGAATTTTCAGACATAAGAATTCCATTCCCAGGAAAATTAAAAGCTGAGCATAATTTCTACTACATTGTAAACACTTAAGATATTTTTGCAAGGCACATTTTACATATTTGCATGTTCAACTAAAGATGAAAAGAGAGTACTTGCCAAAATCAAGTGGAGTTCAAAATAAGGACTTCTAATAATCTAAAATTTTTTCAATAAAAATCAGAACCATTTTTCCCCTGTTATACTTTAAATTTCCTAATCATATTTAACTAGACTGAAGGGAATGAATAAAAATTAATTCTGAAGCAAATAAACAAAAAAATCTACACAAACACCTTAGAATACAAAGGGAAAGCTGCAAAGGCAATACAATAGTAGGACGTGTAGATAAATAATGAATAATACTGGCATATATTCATAAAAATAATTTTAATGAGTGTATAAAACAAAAAAATATTCAATGACAAAAGAAGAGATCCATTTCTCATAGTAAGAGGTGTATATATTGCATTTCTAATTGTGCTTTTCTTCATTTTCTAATGTGCACTCTGGGGAGTCTTGTGATCCTGTTCTACCAGAGTTTTTATTTGCATAATTAAACCCCTAACATATAATTTGTCAAGTGCCAGATTATGTCATATAAAGCTCCAAAATCGCTATTCTTCCTCCTCCCCTGACATAGTTGTTAGTTATATTGTGCCCATATTGAATATCTAAAATGTTTCCATTAAACCCCATATTTACACTGAATTTTCAGGATGTATTTCTGCACCCTTAAGGAAAAACATCCCGTGACGACTTTTTCTGGCAATGGCAAAGCTGAAGGTAAAGGCAGCAGGTGTTCAAGATGAAAATTAGTTCATAGGTATTGCATTAATTCACATTCTTGTGTGTAAATATGTACAAAGGCACATAGTTTCCATAAATACATGTTACATGCAAAGTCATCTGTCCCCAAAGGGGACTTTGTGCACTTGCCCAGTTTCAGAATGTTGTAGGTGCCTCACGTACTTGAATGTCAAGAACACAGTTTTCTTTCAGGACAACCATGTCACTCTTTCAAATGCATTGACCCATCTCACATAATAATACAGTTTTCTTGCAGGTTGTTGCTGGTGTAGGGAAAGCACCATTTAGCCACAGAAATCATCAGCTCCTTTTGGACATAGTGATAAGAGCAAAGCATTTAGCTGAAGCTAATTATATAGGTTCTCTCTGAGGCATAAAAAGATAAGTGGGATGACATTTGCTCTAGAGGGACATATCTTCCTCCTTCATTGCCTGCAAAGAGACCTGATACAACTACTTAGCTTAAATACTTCCATTTTTGACAGTTAAATTGAAGTGAGATTAATTCCACATTGACAACCAAATACTGTTGAAAATCTAACCCAAGTAATTTATCTAAGGTCATATAGAAATGGCAATGTATTTAATTGAATCCTATTTTCATAAATTCATGGCTAGTGCTCTAATTATTATCCCATTCTCTTGGTGACAAGTGACTGAGTAAATGGGTTTTATGGTTTTTAATGCGTGTTTGGATTGAGTTGAGGATGTCAGGCACTAGATCAGCTCAAAACCCATCATCTACCATACGTCAACAGTCAAATGCTCTGTTTATCACCTCCTCATTAGACTTTTAATAGTGTCAATGGAGACAGTAAGAAAGAGCCACAGACCACATAGAAATAATGTGAAAAACTTGGTCTCAACAAGTGTCTTGCAGGGGCAAGAAGTCCAGGAAATACTCCATAACTTATCATGAGTTTGTACTTTATATATGCTCTCTATTGACCTTATCAAGGTAAAGGGATGTTTAAAGTTTCCTAATTATTTATGGAAACTAATAATTAGATAATCTGTCAAATAAAAAAAAAAAAGCAAATAGTATATCTTTGGACAAGAAGGACATAAAGTGTAGGACTGAGAAGTCAAAAGAACAATCAAAACTATAAAAAGGTAAGAAAATTTTCTTATTGTTTTGTTGTCATTATTTTTAATATAGCAATAGAAAAAGAATTTAAACCTAATGTAAGTTGAGAGCTACTTGTAGGGGAAATATGAAAATGGTCATAACCAGCTAAAAGAATATCTAGAGTTTTTTCCATAGGGAAATATATTCTAAACTTTATGAAAATCATATATTATAGTTCCAAGATATTTTAAATTATAGAAAGAACAGGAAACAATCTAATCTTCAACTTGAAGAGCTTCTTCAATTTGAAAGTGTTTATAAAGAACAAAAACATTTGAGAACACTTGAGAGTTTCAAAGCACTTTTTCCTGGAAAACATTTCAACATTTTCTCCTTTTAATTTCAGTTCAGGATGTGTTCTTTTAAACTCAGAGAGATTTCTGGACAGTTTCATTAAAAGCTGATATGATCTTAAAGGAAATTTCTCTATTTCTTTTAAGTCTCTACAATTTTTGTGCAATATTTGGCTAATAATTAATTTTTAGGAAATTCTGATTTTTGTTTTTATGAAGTATGATAAGACCAAAGTTCTTTAAACAATAAAATCTCATTAAAACTTATCTTTAGAAATCAAACAAACAAACAAACAATAATAATTAAAAAAACAAACCCTAAAGAAACATCAACATTTTTAAAGTTGAAATTTACCATATACCAGATCAGAAATGTCTTTTATATTGAGGTATTCCTTATGTAAATTCGTAAAAGTGGAAATATTGTTTTTATCTTGAAAAGTTCAATGTTAAACTTCGAGGTATGAAATTATTTTGGGGTTTTGTCAATGAAGTGTCATAAGAATTGGGGTATTTTTTCTAAACATCCCTCCTCCAAAATAATACTTAAGTTTTCCAGTGGTAACAGAAAAGATATGTTGGTATTTCTAAGCTAGCTCTGGAAAAGTTCTTACTTATAGCTCACATTTCCTCAAACTATTATCTCAGTCACATTTATAAATTACATTAATAAGATAAAGATAAGGAGATTTAGGAGTCTAGGAGAATAGGAGCATCATAATGATTTTTAAAAAAAAAAAAAA
>VWZU01018812.1:256934-295545 GCA_013397095.1 Sterrhoptilus dennistouni
TTTAAGGAGAATAAATCTTTTTTTTCCTAATTTTACTGCAGAAAGCCCTGTTTATTTTGGCTAAATGCAATGTATGTGTTTAATGACTATAAAAAAAGACTGAAAGATTCTACTCTGCCTTATGAGAATTTCAGTTTGATTAGCTTTGTTTTCACACTCCTCTCCAAGCTAAACTCTCAAATTTTATTCTATTTCCCAAAGGGTGCTCTCAGATTTTCTCCTGGAAAGAAGGTTGTGGTGAATTATCAGAATGATACACTATAAGAAGTGTTTTCCAGGTTGGGAAATGAGCCCGAGGGAAAAAGAAAAAAAACAAAAAAGAAAAACAAAACGTAAAGGCAACTGAATTACAATTCCTATGGAAGCCTATGCAATTTTAAAACATTTATTTGAAAACCTATTTTTGTTTGAAGTATTTTCTTCTCTGCAATGCTGACAAGAAGATATTTTCTGTAGACAACAGGTACTACGCATTAAAATTTCCATTATACCATAAAGTTTTTTGCAGAATTCCTATTCCCACTTTTAATGAGAATTCCTTACTGGCCTAATATGGTATATACACTGACTTAAAAAAATGAAGGAAATAAACTTATGTAGAAATAAACTTTAGTTTGATACAAAGAGATCACAGTACAAGAAAAGAAAAACATAGAAACAAACAAAAAACTGGAAAAAAACCCCCAGCATTGTGGGATGTTATATAAAAATAATAACAACATAGAATTATAGATGCCTTTTAAATTTTTTAAATTATTACTTTATTTTATGCATTTTAAAATATTTCTTACTCCAGTGTCAGAAGTTCAAATCCTCCTGTATAGACTGAATGTGGAGTTTTTCGTCTTCCAGTAAAACATAAATATCTGCTTTGATTTATTTTTATGTATTACAACTCATTTGGTTTGTAAATGCACATAAGAAATATTAAATAAAAGCAATGAAAAAAACTACTTAATAAAATATGTTCTGAATTTAGCAGCTGTCAACTGAAATTGTCAGCTTCATATCAAAATGCCATTTTCTGGGATGTTTTAGAGAGAGAAACATGTATGACTAGTATAAAATTCACTGTTATTGAAGTAGAGAGATGCACAGACCAAAAAATTTTAATAACTGGATAACTCTCAAGTTTCTGATTTCTCTGCAGTTCTGTCTCTTATTCTTAACAGCTATTTTACACCAATATTTGGCATTTGCTTTTCCCAGTAATTTTACTTAAATTTTGTAGAAGTATATAAGTTCTCAGATATATCAATTAGATTTTTTTGTTTAATTGAATAGTTTTGCCACCACAAGAGTAGTTTTTTATTGTGTTCCATGTAAAATCACATTGTTTTTATTTTTAAACCTTTTAAATGTTTTATTCCTGTTTGTTGTTACCACTTTCTTATAAGTTTCTAATAGACATTTTAAATTGCAGTTGGCAATAAGCCTTTAAAAAATTCTAATTTTTATAAGCACACAAGGAAATTCAACTCAAACATACAGTGATTTAAGGTAACAATTTCCTAAAAATGATTCATTTTATATAAAGTAATGACAAACGATGAGGCATTTGTTTACTTTTCTGGTCTCATTAACTGTCCAGAACAGGACTGGTTATTTAAATTTCTAAGTTCCTCGGTGTTTTGTTTATTTACATGTGTAGACCCTGCCCAAATGCCCACTCTTGTAATGTTTAACATTAGCAATCACTGAAAATGTCAAAAAATTATAGGAAAACTTTAGGACCATTTGTTTAAAATAAAAGATTGATAGACTGAATTTATTCTGACAAATAAAAAGACAGCTGGAAAGTCAAATTTAGTCTGAAATAAAAGGTATATAATTTCAAAATTTCTCACCAACATCCTTGAACAAGGAATTTATGGCACTGCAGGAGATCACACTCTGAGACTGCCTCCTGAGGAGGGGTGAGATGATTACTGACACACGGATTTTCAATTTGATCCTGAAGGACCCAAGAGAAGTAAGCAAAATGCTCCTGATTTTAATGAGGGTTGCAGCTGGGAAGTGGCATTTTCATCGAGGGAAGTGCACATGGACACCCACGGTCAGGAATGGGATGGTGTTCTGGGTTTCTCAGAAAGGCCAGGCAGAGTCAGTGCTGGTGTGCTGTGCCCATGGTGTTTCATCAACAGCAATGAGAGCTGTTGCTGCTGCTGCTCTCACAGAGGATCTGAAAGTATTCAAATTGCAGCAAATCCTCCAACACACTTTCAGAGACTGCAAAAACAAAGACAGCTAGAAGCTGATAAATATTTCTGACCATCACTGTGGATCAATAACCCTGCTGTCACTTCCCTGGCTGCCACCTCTGCCTTTCTACTATGGATTTGAAGACCCAAAACCAGTTGCCCACTGACTGCAGAAAGTCAGAGATAGCAAAGCTCAAGAGAACAATGAAGACTCCCTTTTCTATAAGGAAGGGATATGGAAGTGGTGCTCAGGAAGAACATTCTTGTATCTGATGTTCAGCACCAGCTCCTGTGGGATGCCACATTTATCATGCAATGTCTTCATCAAGCTCTGAGCTGTAAATTGGGAAAATGGAGTGGACACCCCATTCCCTGAGAAATGTCCTAGTGTGGACATGAGCAGAAACTCCAGGAGACCCAGAAGCCTGAGCCCCTCATTGTAATTACAGAGAAGTTAATGCACTCATCAGAGGTTTTATTACAGAAATCAAATACCCCTTCAGATTAAATTAATGAAAATCCAAACTAGGTGTTGACAAGATCCTTTCTGGAATAATGCTCAATATTTTCCCCATTTTAGGTACCAACAAATATGGACAATTTTAAGTCAGAAATGCAAATACAATCTTTGCTACCATAACTCACTGAAGAGTTCTTATAGCATCCAATTCCTATTTATCACTTCCTTTGCAAATGGCAGTACACACTCTCAATTCAGCCCTTGACCTAGTCTAGCCAAATTTGAATATGTTTTGCCCTTAATCTTTTGCAATGCATAAATACAGGTTGACATGAATTTTAATTCATAATTTTGGAACTTACTCATGCTGCTAAGAAACATACAAATAAATGCCAGTTTCTTGCAGAAAGAAACTTGCCAATTTCTTTATCAGCAGTAATAAATAAAATAATTCTTCAAGCTTTATTTCAAGTTGTTGTTTGAATGCATATGATATACATTCACTTTCTGTTTTCCAGATTTATAGGGGCATAAATCCTATATCAAATACAAAGCTTTCTTCAGGGCTCAAAGTCCAGCACCTATTTGTGTTAATGGAAAAATATCTCTTGGCATAATTAATATCTAGTTAGGACAAAACATTAACTGCTGAGGCCACATTCATCATTGTATACCTATGGTAAATTAAGTGATTTACCATCCTCACAACAGAATTAAGAGTAAACATCATTTCCACGGAAGGACAACCATGCTCACTTGTTCATAATTCTACTGTATATGCAGAAATCCATCTCAGCATGAGCAAGAGGCAGTTGTAAAATCATTTGTGTCAATTGTGTTCATTCCTCCACTTAAATCCATCCAAGAAATTTCTTTAGTTCAGAGTTTTTTGTGAAATAATTTAAAAATGTAACCCTAGTCAGTTTTCAGCTCTTTTTATTTGACAGAAAGGCCCCAAATTAAGTTTTATTATGACACCTATTTATAAGGAAGAAAAAAAAATTGATATGGAAAGAACATGGATTTTTTTTTCAATTATTACCAAAATAAAAGAAAAAAAAATCTTTCTTAAACTTTTTTCATTTGCTTTAAAAATCTCAGTTCTTTGTATGTTGTTTCTCCATAGTTCGTGAATGGGCGTTCCCTGAAGTTATAAAGATATTTTTCATTTGCTAAAGCCTACCAATTGAGAAAATGTTCCTACAAGAAATTCTTATGAGGCTAAGGATGAACAAGTGTTCAAGCATAGGCTGAATAAGCCCAGATCATGAATTTAAATGAAAACATTTTTGGTGCTTCTAAACTAACCCTCTGAGACCTGCTGGACAGTTGTGACACTCCTTTTTGCCCAACCAAAATAGAATATTTGAGTCCAGAAAAATAAAACCTGAGGCCCCTTAAATTTAGTTGCACATGCCTATTTGCCTTTGCGACAGTGAAGTGTGTATAGCTCATACCCTTCTATGATTAAATGAGACATAACATGCTTTATTTCCTTTAAAAATCTCTCCAGAATTAAGTTTAATTTGGATCAGTTACACTTTAAATTAACAAAAGGCCATTAGATGAATCCTGTTAATTTTCATACATCTTTGACCACTGATCCAGATATTTGCTAGAATACAGAGATTTTTAAACAGTACAAGATTACTTTGTTTCTCTTCCAGTGCTCTATTCTTCAAAGTTAGAACAAATTATTATTTAAAAAATTAATTTAGACTGTCATATTGTGGTAAACAAAATGCAAATTTTTATATGCAAACATTACAAAGGTTTGGGCTTTATGGAACAACTTAAGTCCTGATTTTGAATTATTATTATTGAATACTTAGTAGCAGCAGATGGAGCAAACTGTTCTTGACAAACTGCTAAATATTAATTATTGTAGCCTCCAAAATTCTTAATATTGCCAGAAAAATTCCTGATGGGATATAACAAAATAATAAAGAATATAGCTATCAGAACTATTGTTAATTATGCCAGATACGAATATCAATGAATGACATCTACTGGAATCTTGAGAAAGATTTTGATAAACATGTTAAGAAAATAAAAACTTTGTAAACCATATGCAGTCTATCACTTGTAAAGTAGAGCACATTTTCTTATAATTTAGTGTTTTATTTGCAAGTACTGCAGTAGACTAAATGAGCCAGACCTCTTAGCTGCCTACCAAGTAAGCAAGACTTTTTGAGGTCAGCAGAGTGATGAACAAGCATTAAGCTTGACATGAAGAAATTTTGGTGTCTCTTCCATTTCATGTTGTTAGTGAAGCCTAGAGAAAAAGAGCTTTCATACATTTCTGGATTCTACCTTCTAAAATGGTACAACCACAGAACAAGGGGAATAAAAGGGCCTAAACCATGAGCCTAAAGGGGCCTGAAGAACTCAGAATGTGCTCTGAAAACTGTGAAAGCCATGAAAACTGTGAAGAATAAAATGGCCTTCCTGAGGTTATCTGGTTTAACTACAAGTCATATCTTAAGAATCTCAAAGTACAGAGATCTCTTAATCTCTCTGGATAATGCAGTACAAGCAGCCATGGAGACCAAGTTTTCACTTTAGTTGAAATTTCTGGTAAAATTCTGAATTAATTTTCTCTCTTTCCATTAGACAGCATAAATACAGACATTAGGTCTTCACTTGGGAATGGAAAAACTCAACTATTAGCCTCTCCACGTATGCCATGTTCTCCAGCCCTATCTTAGTGGTCCTCCAAAAGATTTGTTCCAGTATGTCCACTTCTTTCTTGTAATGACAAGCCAAAGACTGGACACCGTGCTGTGTTGGCACTCTGATCCTATTGTTATATGACCTTAGTCCATCCCAGATGGAAGAGTTCACCTTGGCTTTGTTCAGCATCACAGATTTTCTTCAGCCCATTTTTCCTGGACACCCTCTGAGCAGAAGGTCTCCACCTCTGTTTGGCACTGCTCACTGACTGGCTAAGTGGGCATTCTGCCTTCTATAATAATATCCGAGGGACACCAATTGTCACAAACTGCCAGTTAGATGTTGTTCCAGTGACCTGACCTTTTAAGCTTGATGGTTTAGTCCCTTTTCTCCACATATCTTGCTGTCTCTTTATCCAGTGTCTCCAATTTATCTATAAGAATGCTGTGGGAGACCTTGCTGAGTCTGAACAAAGCTGAGACATATGTGCTGGGTTTGTTGGCCAGGTTTTGGTAGCAGGGGAACTACAGGGGTGGTTTCTCAGAGAAGCTGCCAGAGGCCTTCCCCATGTCCAGCAGAGCCACCTGTTTCCAGAATGGACCCACCAATGAGCAAATCAGGAATGATAGTATCAAATCTGCAATAACATATTTAAGGGAATAAAAAAAATATAACTGTATACATGAGAAAGAGAGGATTGAGAATATGTGAGAGGAACAGCCCTGCAGACACCGAGGGCAGAAGGAGGGGCAGGAACTGCTCCAGGTGCTGGAGCTGAGATTCCCCTGCAGCCATGGTGAGATAGTTGTGTCCTGTAGAACATGGAAATCCATGGAGGAGCAGAGACCTGTAGAGGTGTCTTGTCTCTGCCTTGGCCAGCCTTGACACCTCGACAGTAAAGGGCACGGGTTGGTAGCAGGATGAACCTCACCGATCCCTTGGGTTCTTGTTTGCCCGAAGGAGTGAAGCAATGACAACAGGAAAAAAGAGGAGGCTGTTCTGGGTTAACTGCTGGCTTTATTCATCAGAGTATCTGCTCCAGCAGACACCCCTCAGCAGGAGCAGAGGGAAAAAAGGCGAGGGAAAAAGCCAGGAAACCCCCCCAAAGTAACATCTTTTATTGGGAAGAGGATCTCAGGGTTTAACTGAGGACAAATCAGGGATGATGTGGGTATGGCTCTGCAGGTAAATGACACATATTATAACNTCAGGTAAATGACACACATTGTAACAAATCAATAACTCGGGTGGGGAGACAGCTGAAATCTTACCCAATCACTTGGGGTCCTTACTGGAACTTTCCAGACTTTTGGGAGAGATTCCAAAGTGACAGACAAGACCCAGGGGCTGTATAATTTATGATTGACATATAAATGGGGTGGAGGTAAAACCAAGAAGGGTTGAACATGGGTGACATGGGGCAAAGCATTACCACTTATAAAAAAGAATATAAAACAAGGAACAAATACATACATAAAACTGATAAAACCAAAAATACACCACTACAGAGACCCATCTGCAGCCTGTGGAAAAGGTGCACAGTAGAGCAGGTGGATGCTTGAGAGGAGTCATGGAAGCCCATGCTGGAACAGGCTCCTGACAGGGACCAGCAGACCATGGAGAGAGGAGCCCATGCTAGAGCAGCTTTTTTGGCAGGACTTATGACCCCATGAGAGACACACTCTGATGCAGCCTGTGCCTGAAGGCTCCGTGGAAGTGACCCATGCTGCACAAGTTCAAGAAGAACTGCAGCCTGTGGAATGGACCCACATTGGAGACGTTCATGGAGAACTGTCTCCCATGGAAGGGACCCCAAGATGGAACAAGGGAAGGACTGCTCTCCATGCAGCATCAGAAACCATGAGTGATGAACTGACCATAATCCCCATTCCTATCCCCCTTGCACCACTGGGGTGAGGATGCAGAGCCCAGAAATGAGGTAGAGGTGGCGAAAAGGTGTTTTTAAGACTTATTTCTTATTATCCTGCTTTGATTTTGTTAGTGATAAAGTCAATCAATATCCTCAAGCTGAGTCTGTTTTGCCCGTGAGAGTATCTGGTAAGTGATCTCCCTCTGTCCTTATCTCATTAACCTTTTGTCTTAAATTCTCTCCTCTGTCCACCTGCAGAAGTGAGTGTTAGAGCAGCTTTGGTGGGTGCCCAGCATCCAGCCAGGGTCAACCCGCTGCAACATGTTACATCCTGCGCTGTGGCCTTGTGCACAAAACCAACAGGAAACTAGATTGTCCAGACACAATTAACTTTTGATAAATCCACCTGGCAGTACTCAGACACCTTCTTGTCCTTCCTCTGTCTGGAGACACACTGAAAAAAATCTGGCCAGCTCTGAGATGTTCAAGTACTAGCAGTTACGAGCAAAGATACATATCTCTTTTACATTATTGGTGACATGCAATTTAAAAATATTAATTTGCACCTTTTTTTGTGGTAGAGAGGATCAAATGATTTATCCGATATTTAACATGCAGCATGCAGAATTGATGACAGGTACTGAGGCTCAGAAAGTCAAATAATCCAATTAGCAACTCCATTCTAAATGTACAATTAAATACTACTGAATCAATCATTCTTGATCAGAATTGCTCAGAACTTCTCATCTCCTTTTGACAATAAAAAATTGACAAATTCTTGTAAAGTCAGACTTTTTAATATCTCTCTAGAAACTGCTGCACCTATTTTATTTTTTTTTTTAACTTAAAGCAGGATAAATTGTTTTAGTGGGTTGGTTTGTGTCCTTTTAGAAGCCATGCCTTGCCAGTCTTCGATGATTTATCTCTTCAATATATAATTTTAATGGAAGAATGTCACATATTTGTAAGTATCTGTATGTGTCCACTTATTTAATTCTGTGATAGGACATATAGGTATTGGCAATGGAGCATGGACAGCTTTTGGATGGGATCCAAGAGGTACAGATGGATTGCAACAGCACAAGCTTATTAATAAAATAGGAAAGAAAAACATATGATAATATTTTGGCTACAAAGACTTTGCAGACATAATGGAAACAACAGTGCATTTTATACATATCATTAAGCCTTGGCTATTACATTAATCAGACAACTTTTCAAACAATTAAAACATATTTTGGGTGTATTACTCAACCTTATTGTACCAAATAAAACATGTAAACAATCCTGCTTTTTACAACTAGCAAACCAGATACCACCTAGAATAGTTTTCTTGTGTGGTGTATTGTACACAGCTGTGCTGTTTTACCTGGAATCCTCACAAATTATGAACTAAATACAGCCTGGCACAATCACTGCATAAAATGCTTCGAAAGGAAACAATGCAGTATGCAGGGGATTGCTTTGCAAGTGCTGCTTATCCCCTTGAGCTTCATTATCTTTATTTGAAGATTTAAAAATCAACAGCCTAAAGCCACTTGAAAAAATATTTAAATAATCTCTCCGCATATATCCAGGAAACTGTCACTCCCTGCTACATATTGCAGAGCAGACTGAGGCCTCTGCTTCCAGCACACTAAGTATCTCTGTTCTGAGGGTAACCCAGCCCTTCCTCCCATCTTTGCTGAGTCTTCAGTCCTGATATGGTAACACTACCAAATTTACCTGACATTTTCCTAGACAATGTTGCTGTTATTTTTAGTTAAAGGAATCTCAGTCTCCTTATTTGCATTAGCTAAGTGTTAAGCATGGTAGTTGCAATGTTAGAATTATAATGTTCCATATTTTATAACCCGCTTTGGCCATTCTTATACATATATATGGTAGGAAACTTAGTCTTCAAGAGAAGTGTTTTATTCATGACTTCTCGAGAGCCAGGCTTTCTGCCCTAGGGCTTTTGTCCTAATCGATTTATTTTGCATTATTATGTCCTGAATTATTTAGAACGTCTCCTAACAATTGTCAAAATAATTGCTTTTGAAGAAGCTGTGAGACATAGCGACTATTAAATCTGAGATACTGGTGCAAATGAATAGTCTAAATGTAACCTCTAGTGTACATTTACCTAATTAGTAGAGAGTTGACACCAGGAATTTGCCCTGTGCCAATCTGTTCCTGAGTGCAGCATTGTCAGGTTTTTCCTTCAGAATGCTCTGGGGAAATGTAAGAGCAGCTGTAAATGCCAAACCATTGTGAGCAAAATGAGTAAAAGAAAAATTGGAAATGTGCAGTGTCCTTACATGAAGGGTAACTGATAACTGTCAAAACAGCTGCATTTTTGTGAGTGTGAGACCAAGAAATAAACAGAAGAAATCATGGTTAAACTATGAAAACACATAAAATAGAAATTTTTTAGTAACTAAATTTTTCTTTCTAAACCTCCTTATTTTCTTCCTTATTTTAATTTTTTTAACCATGTTGAGAAAACTTAGTGTCGTCAACTGAAAAAGCCTGTAGGAGTTTAGGATTTGTTTTGACAAGAAATTGAGATCTTCTAAGAATTTCCTATCTATTGAAGAGAACTAAACCTGTTAATCTCTCATGTTGCCCTGCTTTATCACCTCATCTATCACTTGCATTCTCATCTTCTACCCACAAGTTTTTGTTTTTCCATTTTTGCAACTAAATCTTCCCTGTCTAAAGAAAAGTTCTTAATGATCTATGGTTTCTGTTGTGGCTTAACCTCAGACAGCAACTAAGTCCCACACAGCTACTTGCTCACGCCTCCTCTCAGCAGTTGGGAAAAAGGCAATTGGAAGGGTAAAAGTGACCAAACTTCATGGGCTGAAATAAAAACAATTCAATAATATAATTATGTAAGTAAATAAATAAATCTACATATTATCACAGAGTATTTGGGGCTGGAAGGGACCTCTGGAGACCACCTAGTCCAATCCCCCTACTGAAGCAGGTTGATCTAGAGCAGGTTGCTCAGGATGGTGACTAGTCAGGTTTGGAATATCCCCAGAGAAGGTTCCAGACAGCTTGTTCTAGTGCTACGTCACCCTCTAAGTAAAGAAGTTTTCCTCATTGTTGTGGTTTGAAAGTAAAACAAGTGAGAGGCTCTAAGTCAGAAATACAATTTAATAAGAAGAAAGGTAAAAAGATAAAATAAAATAAAAGCAAAAATACAAAAGACCACTGACAGAGTCAGAATACAACCTGAGCAGGGTGGTGGAAGCAGTCCAGGTGAGGTGGTCTTCCTGAAGCAGTGATCCTGTAGAAAGGTCTGGTAGCTCTGGTCCTCTGGGAATCCAGTGGGTAAGGGTTGCTTGTACTGTCCCAAATCCCAGATTCTATCCAGGTGGGAATGCTTGGCTCCCCCCCCGGGCGGAGAATCTCACAATGGGATGATGAGTCATGAAGTGGGTCCTTGATGGCCCATTAAACAGAGACAACTCCTGGAGAGAGTTACCTGTGAGTCATGGGCAAGGCATTGATGGGCCATTAGCAGAAGACAGCCCAAAGGAAAGGGGCCTGGGAAAACACTCCCCAACCTGGTTCCGACAGTTCATGAAGATGGTAATAGAATAAATACTTTGTGTACATCCTACACTGCAACCCAGGACACTCATATTTGGATGGAATTTCCTGTGCTTAAGTTTGTGCCTGCTGTCCCTTTTCCAGTCATTGGGCATGACTGAAAAAATTGTGGCCCTGTCATCTTGACACCTGCCCTTAAGATATTTGTAGGCATTGGTAAGACCCTCTGCCAAAAATTAATACTATCCCACCTGAAACCATGACAAAGGGTCAGTTAAAGGTGTCACAGGCTAAGAAAAGCTCATTTCAGAAAAACAACTTCTATTGGAGAGGTAGAAAGTGATCTTTCTGTACTTTATTACCAAGAGAGTTTGTTTTTCTCACAATAGGAAGATCAGAGTAGGGAAGGACGGGGAAGGTGAGTGCAAAAAACTGGATCAAAAAGATGAGAGACTGAATGATTTTTTCGGTTCATTAAAAGGAAAGTCATATGTGAATTATCCTAAACCATTAAAGAAGTAGGATGTCAAAGGTATCTGTCACTACTGTCAGGTCAAAGGTAGGGCAAGGAAGAAAAAGCCATTCCACTGTTAGATGTGTGGTTTCTTCCACACTTATCTCCAAATGGAGATATTTCCATTATGCTAATTTACCTTTGACTTACTGCAGTACAGCTGATGTTACAAAAGCACCTGTTTTTTTGGATATTAGTATTAACATTTTTCCTTGCCCGCTTCAAAAAGCAAAATGAAACACCCTCTGCAAGCTCTTCTATGACTGAGCTTTAAACATACCAAGTAAGGGTCAAAGAAAGAGTCATTCCTCCCTTCATGAGACAGAAAATGAGAAAATATCTTCAAAGATTACTCAGAACCCTGCACTACAGTCCTCAACTACAGCCTTAAGTAAAATTCACTGAGCACTTTAAGTGATAAAAGAGAATCTCCTAAAGCAATTCAGCACATGGATAACTTCCTCAGGTTATATATTGTTTCTTTTTGAAACTGTTAGAAAAAAATCAAGACAAAATGCCAGATATATTTTTAGGTTGGTGTCTCTTGCTCCAGAGTGTTAGAAGATTTAGTTTATCTAAAGTAAATCTAAGCTTCTAAAGAAAACTAATAGATTAAGAAGAAATCAGAAATAATTCTTAAGTTACATAAATTAAAATAAGCTCTTTTTTTTTACAGAATACCTACTGTAGAAGATAGAACTGAAAAGCAACGGGGATACAACTATGTTTCTTTCTTAAGGATAATAGAAAAAAAGAAAAGACAAAAGATTGGCTCAGATTGCAGTGAGTTTTCTATGAAAAAAAAAAGGAAAAAAAAAAAAAAAGAGATTCAACATTATCCTCTGCCTGTCTGAGCTTTTATAGGCATCTTACTTCCAATATGAAAAGTGCTATTTTTGTATTCAGGATCTATTCTTGAGCTGAGGTGAAACTCAGTATCTTCAAAAAGAAAAGAAAACAAAATATAATGAAAACTTATCAAACATTAAGCACTTTTGTGCTCAATTACGTCTGTATACATGTGGAATGCTTTTTTAGCACCTCTTTGTTACCTGACATAGTCTTGCTGAAGGACCTCTTGTTTTTCTTCAGAGCTTTATCTAACAGAACTATAACAAAAAATCTCATGTTTTATCATCTCAAGGGAGAAAAGACCAGACTGCTCCACAGGGAATAAAACACAAAAGGAGAAAAATTAAGCATATAGGCTAAAAGAATCCTTGTCAATGTATCACATGTAATATCCTTCAAGTAAATACTCTAATGCATGCCATTAGTGAGATTTTCTGGGCAATAATGGAGACCGGCACATCTCAGCCTAAAAAGAAAAATAAAAAAATTAGAACCAGTTGGAAAAAACACCGGCACTTGGACTTCTCAGAGAAAATGCACATTTTACCCTGTTCTTCCAGAAAATAGTTTAAGGACAATTCTCATAACAGTGGCAATTGAATAGAGCATCTAAAAAAAAAAAAACCCAACATCTTATGGAAAGAAATCCAGTACATGTCAAAAATAATTCCTATGCAGAGAAAGTCACATTTAATATGAAGAACTGTAAGTAATTTTTTCTAATGAATTGGCTCCCAAAGCAAGGAACAAAGAACATGCAGTTAAACAATCAGGCAGTAATTCTCAACTTCCAGCCAGAAAAACATTTTCCCCAGGCACCACATAGGTAAACATTGGACCTATTATAAGATATAAAAATTAGAAGCATAAATATGTTCAAAAAAGAACAAGACAGATTTATTGAGGACTGTTTAAAAGGTTTCCCTAAATGTTTTTCGACCATCTTTGCCTTTTCTAGCCTCTTTCTATTAAACACAGAAAATACTCATTTCAACAATTTTTATATTTATTTTTCTGAGATGTTTGTTTATAGAATCTTTACCCTGAATCTTGTAAGAAACTAGAATCATTTGCAAAGAAAGAAGTAATTAAAACCTCACAGTATATATTGATTTACTTTCCTGAGGCTCTGTAGTGCATACCCAGAAACAGGACAATGAGTTATCTTGATCCTTATATTCATCAGGTAGAGCTTTCCATGTTTTAAGCAATTATCTAAGATATTTCAGTTTGTGATCTGAGGAATGTAGCTCTTTGTTACTATAATTTTTGATAAAAACTAGTTGCTTGAATGAGGCCTGCAATAGCAGGTGAGACCCTTGCTTGGGTTAAGTAAATCATAATTTTCCTGCTTTCCACAGAAATATGCCAATATAAACTGGAGATACATAACTTTTTTGAGAAGTGATACAGTTTTGGACATCCTAAATTCGTGATTCCAGAGGAGAAAGCTGCCACTTTTTCAGGTGTTCCCCACCACTGAGGTCTAAATGTCATAGTGCAAAATGTTGCCTCCTGGGTTTAAACCCCACAGTACTACACCTTTTCTGAAAAGTTTTTAAAGTGATTTGTGTCGGAGTCCAGGGCATCCCTCTGGGCATCCTGGAAGGTCACAGACCTCAGTAGAGAGGCCTGGGACCTGAAAAAGAGGGTCTGGGGTCTGTGCAGGGGGGTTTGCCTGGCACAGAGCCCAGGAAGACACAGGCTTTGATTTTGGTCCATGTGAAAAGCTTCCAACGCAGAGAGGAATTACAAGTTACAAATGTGTGGAAAGTTTTGTAGTTTTGGGATTTTTGGAATGTGGGTGCAAGGGGACAAGATGGAGGAATTAGGGTGGTACCCTGAATCCTTTTCCCTTGGCATCCATCTTCTGCAGTGACATGGGCACAAGGTAGTTTGAGGGGATTGGGTCGAAGTAGAAATGACCCTTCTAGTATAGACACTAAGCATTGGTATGAAATGGAAAATAATAAGTACGTAATTTTCTGTATAAAAGCAGAGTGACCTCCCATCACGAGGGGAGTCACATCATGTCCTGGCTGCTGTGAACACCTTGGCTGGGCACAGAGAACTTGTAAGATAAGAATTAATAAACAACGTGAGAAACCAAGAAAACCAAGACCTTGAGACTCCCTTCATTCTTGTGCCAAGCACAGATTTAAAGCCTTCAGAGGGCAGAGGGGAAAAAAGAACCACTTAAACTACCATCAGAACCACCAGCCTGAAATCTCGGGGAAAGAAAAACTAAACCCGAGAGATTTGGACTCCCCTGCCTCAGAAGAAGCTATCATCATTTTGGCAAATTTCTCCAGCGACACAACTTCTGATGTGTGGCTTCCTGGAGCTAAATGAATTAAGCATCATCTGCAGAGCTGCCTTACATTGCTGCTGCTTCCCTGGAATACGCCGCATGCACTCTGCCAGGCTTCTCTCTGTAGTAAAATTCAAAGGAGTTCCAAAAACCGTCCAACCGCTCACTTTATTTTATTATATTTTAATTAATACTTTTGAAAACTCCTGCAAGAAAAGAATCTGAACATTTCCAGCATTAAGTTTCAAGCTGAAATTAAGGTAATGAATCAGACTGTGGGAAGTTGGAAGGTAATATTGTAAAATGGTTTGCCACACAGCACTACAGGTTTGGAAGCTCTGCACATTTATTTTGAATGTTGGCATATAGTACATGGTATTCCCTCCAGAATTATGGTTTGTTTAGAATAAGAATCATCTTCCATTTTCTAATACAAGCAGAAAAGTACTTTACCCTACAATTTCACTGTAATAATATTTATCAAAACTAGTAATCTATTAAAAAAATATTAAAAGAAGTCCCCATGTTTAAGGTTGAAAATCTCTGGTTTTGTCTATTAGAAAGGTATTTGGTTAAACATAAAAACATAAATTGCTCTGTCCCTTCCCATGCAATACACATTACTATCATGTGAATAAAGTGGCAATGTGACCAGATATTTTAAAACTTTGATTACTTCCTATTAGTTTTCCACTGAATATATTATTGTAAATTCCTCTATTATCATGCCATTTTACCATTTCAGTGATTTGAATAACCATAGATTTGAATCACATTAGGCACATGTAACTAAACATGTGATTTGTTCTACATTTTTTTATAGACACCATATTTTGGTAAATGTTTTCCTATTTTCATGCTAGGTATTCCAGAACAGATTCATGGCAGAGGGCATAGCAGCAGAATAAGTAGGTCCAATAGCCCTGGCATCGAAGTCAGCAAGAACAGTCTTTTATTAGTGAGAAGACTTAAAATATACTAGTTAGTTAGTTACAAAGAAGAACAAAGGCACCAGGTTTAAATACAAAAAGAAGTTCACTCTTGTGGAAATTCAGTAAAAGTAAAATGTGAAAAGCACACAAACTTTTTTGGTTGATGTTGTTTCAACAGTTTTCTTCTGTATTTATGTTCTGACAGGTAAGTATTTTGTTTTGAAAAGGATCTCCCAACTCACTATAATTTTTATGTCTCAGATACTGCAGATGGAAAATCTATAAAGGCAGCCAAAGATCTTTGGATGTGAGGATGTGATGTAGTTTTCTAAAGAGTACTATTGCCACTTGCTGACATAGAGGAAAAAGAGAAATGCCTTGTGGGGTATCATTCAGAGGTCCAAAGGCAGAAAGAGGAGCTGACATTAGCAAAGTAATCAATGTGGGCAGAGGATCTATAGCTGCTAAAAATCTCAACCTGAAACTTAAAATTATCTCAAGTCCTTTTTGTACTTTTTTCGCTTTTACAGGTCTTCTGTGTCTTGTCTTTTTTTCAAACATAGACCAAAAGATTATTATATTTTTTACTTCTTTTTTTATACCCTTATAATGATTTTTCACTGTTTACTATTGTTCATTCCTATTCAATTTAATATTTAAAGAGGAATATAATTAAGTTGTTTCAGGATTAAATACATAAAACTTACAATAACTCCAGCAAATGAAAAATAAATTATTAATTTCATTTTTTAGAGCACTAAATTATTTACAAAGATATAAATTAATGGCAGACACACAATAATTTTATAATTTTTTAGATACATAAACTACTTCCAAGTTTAAATATTAGAGACATAATTGAGTAATTGAGTAAACATCAGTAATTAGGATATCCTATATTTTCACACTTTCAAGGGTTTTTTTTTCCTTTTTGCTTTATTTTGATTCTTGTAATGATTGGTGAGAAGGCAAAAGAAAGCATTTGGCAAATATTATAGCTTATAGCTTATAGAGACAACAGATGCTCTGCTGGCAGCTGCTGACTTGCCAGTCCTCAACAGTCACACAGAGGTCAGCGACCACTGGGGTCATATCCTGCCCTCCCTGCCAATCACCCCTGCCAAAATTAGACAAGATCATAGCATGCCTTTCAAAAACAATGTAGACACAGCACAACCAGAAACTGGGAAATGCTTTTTATGGAGAGATGGCATTTGAAAGAGTAATTGCATGAAATGTCAAATTTGATAGACAAGGCTTCGCTTTTTCATCTGTCAGAGCTCTGTGAGCAAAATAATTTCTGGATGCTTCTTCAGAGAGCCAACAGTGATGCCAAAAAGGTCTGGATCCTTAAATAAATGACTAATCTAAATAAATTGTAAATTACCTTTCACTTGATGGTGTTACTTTGTTTTTTATGATTTATGTATTTTCAGTTTCCAAAGACCATACATTGGGGAAGATTCCAGAATTTCTGATTTCCTTACATGGAAAGGTGAATTTTCATATGTTTTTGTACTAATTTATCATGAAATCATTGAAAGAAACTGATGAAATTATTTGTTCATTGTGAAAAAGAAAAAACACCAAAAACTACGTGAGAAAAAGAGGAGGAGGAGAGGTGCTCCAGGTGCCACAGCAGAGTTCCCTCACAGCCCCTGGAGAAATCAAGGAGGATCAGGTATTGCAGTGTGACCCATGGAGAGGTCAATGATGGAGCCTGTGCAGAGTACCATGATGGTGTAGTTGGATACGTCCAGAGGGAAACTGTCCCATGGGAAGGACTTATGCTAGAGCAGGGGAAAAGTCTGAAGAGGAAGGGTGGGCAGAGAAAACCTCCTACAACCTGACCACAGCCCCCTCATTGCACATCCCCCCACACTACTCAAAGGAAGGAGGTAGAAGAGTTGGGAATGAGGGACTGAAGTTGGTCTTGGGAAGAGGAGGGAGTAACTGAAAGTTTGTTTCAGGTTTTTGTCATGGGATTAGCACTGGCCAAACACCAGTGCACCTCCTAGAAATCATTTACTCATTTTCTGCTGTAACATATGGATTAGGAGGAGGAGGAGGGCAAAACAGACTTAAAACTTTAAAAGGTATAAAGAAAAGAAAAGAAAACTTTATTAACAGAATTAAAAGAAAAATGGTAAGAAAATCAGAATAAACCTTCAGAACACTTCTCCCCCACACTCTCTTTTCTTTCCCACTGACAACGTAGAGACAAACCCTAGAACTTTCAGTCAGTTTACACCTCTAGAATTGTCTTTCTTCAGTCCACTTAGGGAGAGGAGTCTCTCTTGCCATGCCACGGAGACTTCTCCACAAGAAACAGCTCTTTTGTGGCTTCAATGTCACAGCTAACCAGCCAGCTGGGAAAGGAAAATCTTTTTGCAGTGTGAAAGTCCCTCTCATGCCTTGCAGCTTTCCCAAAGCTGCTTTCATGGGCCATGTGGACTTATGGGACACTATTTTAAGGATGAGCTGTTCTAGCATAAAAACAGAAGTTCTCTCCTTTTATCACTGAGAACAGAGTTTCTTCTTTTACTGTCCCTTCTCTCACTCATATCTCTCTGTTCAAGCTTCTCATTGGATTACAACTCTTCAGCGTCCACATGCTCCAGCACGAGTGTCCTTTCCTCATGGGCTGTAGATGAATACTGCATCCCTCTCATGCACTTCATGAATTACAGAGAAAAAAAGTGGAGTCTGAAATATCAAAAATCATAGCTTCACAAACAAATTTCAGCCCAAGACTAAGGCATCTCCTCAATCCCCTCCCATCTAGAATTTGACTCCTTCTTTACTGACCTCAGTGTCCCATGTTGTTTTCTTTACGTGTCTTCACTCTTTCCTTGTCCTGATTCAGGTGAGAATTGGTGCTTGTAGGTTCATTTTTTCTCAAGCTTAATCAACTGAAGCAGTTTTTTACAGAGTTCTGCAGCATTGAAAGGTTGATCTCATCTGGGCTCTGCACTGAGGAATCACTTTGTCTTTTGCTGCTGATCACGTAGTCCCCGCCAGGACTGTGCAAGGCACATTGGCTGCTGGCACCACCCCTGTGGTTTTCCTTCATATGGGGTGTCAGAAACAAAAATAAAACAACCTGCTGACACTGCTTTTGTCCTTCTGACCACAGCATAGCGGGCTAAAAACAGCTAAGCAAATAAAGTCCATTACGAGTCATGCTGAGACAGCCAGTGTGGAGGGGCATAGCCATGGCTGCACTGATTTTGGCTGAACAGTCCTGGGCCATGTGTCTTCTCCAGGCCTCAGGGCTGCCCCCAGCACTGGCCACTGGAGTAAACAAAGTTCATTTGTGAGCCATGCTGAGATAGCCACGGCTGCGTGGTGCCGCCTGGCTGTGCGGCACTGCCCCAGCTGCATGGATTCCAGGCTGCATAGTCCTGGCCATGTGGTTGTTTGCGGCATTGGGATAGTCCCAGTGGCATTGGGATAGTCCCTAGTGGCATTGGGATAGTCCCAGTGGCATTGGGATAGTCTCTAGTGGCATTGGGATAGTCCCAGTGGCATTGGGATAGTCCCTAGTGGCAGCAGAAATCTCAGCTGAGCCACGCACCAACCAGACCATTGGGCCACACAAGCCCAGCCCAGCCAGATGGGGCCAGGACAGTCAATTCCTTCTTCAAAGACCAGAAACCAAGAGAGCCTCCCACAGCCTAGCCCATCCTTAAATGCGTTTTCAGAAAGGCGTATTCAGCCCTTCTGAGTGGTTTAACTGGGTGTCAATCTTCCAAACTAGGCAGCTGATTGGCTCATCCAAACTCGGCAGACTGGCTCCGCCTGGTCTCCACAGGGAACCGCCGCACCAGACTGAAAACCAGACTTTGTTAAACCATGACAGTTTTGCCTTTGTTCCTCACCATCTAAATCTAATGTCATTGGCAATAAATTAAAATTAAATTTCCCCAAGATGAGTCTGTTTTATGCGCAATGAGAACTGGTCAGTGATGTCCTCTTCATCTCTGCCCACAAGCTTTTCCATCTTAACCTGTTCTCTGCTGAGCATAGGGAATAAGCGAGAAGCTATGTGGGCAGCCCCTCCCAAGGAAGCTGTACCTGCAGTGAGGTCTCCCCTCAGTCTCCTCTGTTCCAGGCTGAACTAAGCAAATGCCCTCAAGCTGCTCCTCGTACGGCTTCCCCTCCTGACCCTTCATCACCTTCATAGCCCAAAACATATTTCGCAGGCAGAACACAGTTCCTGCTTCTGCAATTTCTTTCCTCTGTTCCTTGTGATGGTACTGACTCCAGCTACTTTCCTTTTCTTGCTTTTTACCCCTCTGATGGAATCATAAAGACACTACCCCCTTCCTTTTCAAGTAATTTAAAAGACACCTTCAATAAATTAAATAATGGGGGCTATTAGTCAATAGGTAGCAAATAACATGTGTAATAGGAGATAAAAGCAAACTTACAGAATGCTTTTATAATTTGTAAACTTCTATTCATAAAGAGTAGAAGAATCCAAACTCCTATAGGTAATAAAGCTGAAGCAGATCATTTGAGAGTTTGATCTCAATCTTCTTACCTAGTTCAGAGGTTGAATCACTTACTCATTAAAATGGATCTCTTAGAAATCCAATGATTTTTCAATTTGTTGCACAGTATGCAAATATTCCATATGAATCCTAGAGATCACAGTTAATACCTTTTATTTGCATTGGAAATTGGCAGAAAAAACAAAGCAGTCTCAGTTAATCTAATTACAATGTGGTTGAAAAATACATTTCTATTTTAAGACAGGATTAAGATACTTAATATCATCAGCATACAGTAATCTGAAACCTTTAAACTGGAGGATCAAAACAGTTCTTTCAGCTTTATTTCCATGCCCTGAAATCATTAATGTTTGATTTAAATAACTGGTGGTTTCTAAAATGTAAAATGTTAAGCCCTTATGTAATCCTAATATTTCTTTGATAATTTCAAGTTATGATTTTCCCGCTAAGAGATAATTTTGTCACAGTCTTAAAAACAGAAAAACAAACCCAGTTCTTTGAATATCTCTGTATTTATTGAAAAAGCAAAATTGCCAGCTACATTTCAAAGGAGTTTTAAATCTATAGGAGGTAAGTTATTTGGTAGTTTTATTGTAAACAGGCACCCAGTTTCTTTTTTGGTATCACCAATGGTGCTCAGGCAAAAAGGTGTAACACCTGAAACCAAATTTCAAATTTGCAGAGCCAAGTGTCATCCAAATCAGTCTGTCATTAGCAGATATCAAGAAAAGAAGATTGATACAAATTTTACATGTACAACTGCCTCCTTTTCTGCTGCCCTTCTCTATAATTTATGGTCTTTTTGATTTGGTTTGTCCATTTTATCACAGTGTTTTGAAAAGTACTATAAACTGAGCTAAAAAAATACAGAATCTGTTGACAATCAGGATTTTACTGAGGCCAGATTTTATCTTGTAAATATTAATAGGAAATTATTAATATTTTACCAAAGATGGATGTGAAATACATAAACCATGTAAACATATTTTACCTAATTGTAGAGAAAATTATTATAATAATTTCAACCTAATTCATGCACATTTTCACCCATCTATTGTCTCCTTTCCTTGATGTTCAGACAAACATTTTGTCAAAGAAAACTGACTAAAAGAGAAACCGTCTAACAACACCAATACATTGCAGTCATCAACATGGATTTAAGATCATTAGCAAACAAACAAAAATTCACAAGATCAAGGGAACACCACCATTTCATTGGAATCAGTCACTTCTTTGTAAGAGAAAGAAATAACATCGAGGTTACAAAGTACTCTGCTACAGCTCTAATTCTCAAATTATTTGAAACTCCATTAAAATGTTATTGAAGGAAGTACTGAAAGTATCTTTGCTCAAAACAAGGATTAATTTAAGAAAAAGAGAAGGGAATGAGGCTGAACAGCCTTATGCTGCCAAATCAGAGTTTTCTTGGGAAGTCTCTTTAAATACTGGCAAGACCATATGTCTTCCAGATCTTAGTAGAAATGTTTCAGGCTAAATTTAACACAACACAGGAAAGAAACTCGCTTGTATTTTAGTCAGATCACATTAAAATTTAAAAATATAATCTAAAAAACATAATGGAAGCCTACAGGCAATTCTTGTGTGTCTTCACCTACCTGTTGCCTCTTTATTCCACTTACTATAGCAGAATAAAGTAGGTTTCCTCAAAAAATGGTTGTGAGCATTCAGAGCTACCATGCAATTGTCTATTTCTTTAACTGAATGCCAATATTACATAAAAATCATGATGTCTAAGTGTTAAATAGAAGTTAAGATTAGGAGAAAGGATAAAAAAGGAAAAAAATAAGAAAGAAACTTCTTAAGAAATAATGTATTTTGCCACTTCAAATCCTATACAACTTTTAATAAGTGACGTTTTACACACCTTTGAATTTGAAAGTGCAAAACAGCTTCCAAATTTACAAAAAAAAGTCCAATAGATTTGTGTACAGATGGATTACTTAAGATAGAGAGATTTTTTGGTAATTAAATTTAAAAAGCAAAAAGGACCAAACACTCATGCTTTACAGCCACAGTTTAGTTACTGGTGAAGTTTGAATTGTTCATAGGGAGAATATAATATGATAATATATATATCATATATAGGTTTAGTCATATATATATATTACAGTCTCTTAAGCAGTTTTCTACTTTAGAAAGAGACTGAAGTTGTTTTTCCTAAGTCAGAGTTGAATCAAAATTTTATCCAAAGTAATTTCAAAATGGAGTTATTGCAATTTTTACAGTATGTATCTATCTTCTACTAATTCCTTTTTTTTTTCCACAATAGCAGAGAAAAGCTAATATCCCTCATAATAGAATGGCAAGTAGTTTGAAATTGAAAACAGCAGATATTTTACTGCCGTTTTATTTTTCACAAACGCTCTCACAGCAGCTTCAAAAAAACAACTAGCTAATGCAACTGTTGATGTCAGAGAGGTGAGGAAGCTTAATATTCTGATGTACTTGACTTTGAATACAATAAATTAGTCTGCAAGACTTTATAAAATCATTTTCATACTTTGAAGCTCAAAGATTAGAGGCTCTAAGCTGCACAGAATGAAAGAATATTTTAGTGACAGTTACAATGGCAAATCCTGCTTTAAATTTCAATTATGTGATCACTGAAACAAGTTATATAAGAATAGTAAGTGGTCAGATATATAATGGTACTACCTTTGTTCCAACATATTTCCTTCATAATCAAGCAAATTACAATTTACAATTAATTACAAATTACAAATTTACCAATAACAATTCCAATTATAAATTGCCTTTCACTTAAGTGATCAGATATTAAACTGAAGACTAATTGGCATTAATGAGCTGTAAGGACATACTGCAGAGGTTAAGGCATTATTCCTTACTTTCCAATTATTTCACATTTGCTCCCATAACCATACAACTTAAATTGTTATGCCTGCACACAAATCACAAAATTTTCTCATATTTACACCTTTTTATTAGTTGGGCAATAGAGTCCTGAGTTCAACTGACATGACTGGATTCTTGAGCCTTTATGACCAGACTGTGATATCCCTTGGCTTTGTACACTATTTCTCTCAATACATAAAGAGTTACATATTATATCATTGTTTTTGAATTTTGGCCAAAGGCTTTTCAAGGAGTAGCAAAGATAGCAGAGCAATTTTCCTCAAGCTATGAAACATCTGTTTTCTGTACACCACATTTGCTTTTCTGTCATCAAAATGAAGACTGAAATGAAGTTAAATATGCTACAGAAGTATCAAAAGTAAACCACACAACTCAACTCAACCCAACCCAAACCAAGTTTAAAATCCTGGATGAGTGTTAGTTGTTATTTGCTTCTGTGACACATTGTTATTTGAGTACAGGTAAAGTGAGGGAGCTATGAAACATTGCACCTCTTGAGATGAATTCCAGAAAAGTGCAACTCAGTGTTAAAAGAATTATAAAATCAAGTTTTTTGGAGATCTTTGTTTAAAACAACAACAACATATATCATGTAACAGCTTTTAGGGTAGGATATAAGATTTAATTATCTGGCAATAAGATTTTCTTAGTAGGAATCTCAAGAGACAATGGAGTTCATAAACTCCATTAACAAAGTCATACCAAATAAAAAAACAGAACCATTAAATCACATAAAGATAATCACTTTTAGATTTTGCTATTTACAAACTGGATATGCCACAGTATGTGGTAAAAAAGTTATTAAGACTTATATGTTTATTCTATGAAAAAATAAGGGGCCATTATAAGAAAGCCAGAATAAAGTAGTAACGCTTTTATGGCAATTTTAGAAGTTACTTCTTTTTAGTGTCCTCATTCTGATGCTGAATATAAGTCTCATCCAACCTCTGCCACACAGAGAAGTTCTTATATTGCTGCCCACCTCCTGTTGATTTCTGAAGAGCTGAGTGAAGAGGGACAATACTTCCACTTATTTGTTTATTTCTGTGTTAGTTTAATTTAATATTTATTACTTTGTTGGGCCTTTGATCTCATTATTATCTACTGACCCCTGTGTTTCTTGAAGGCATCTTGATTTTATGGCTTTAAAAAAACTCCACGCATTGGTCATCCTATAGTGTTAATATGGGCCAAATGCACACCTAACTCTGTAGCTGCCACAGGGAGATAGAAATTAAGTAAATCATAAAAGGATTGGTGAATTCCAAATTAAACATTATTGATTTGTTATTATCTGTTATTTATCTGTCACTATCAGATACTATTTATCTGTTTATCTCTTATTTATCTGTTACTGTCTTAATATTTTCTGGCAATAGTAGACAGAGAAAATTTAAAACCTACAGATGTAAAAGAAACATGGGAAAGACATATGCATTTTCTTCAATAAATCAACAACTGTTACTTCTATTGATAAATCAAAAAGCTTGAAGGATTTTAAAACCACATTTCTTACTGCAGCTGAGATGTTCAAAAATGTTTCTTTCAGGAAAAGAAATTGATTAACATTTGATGTAAAAATAGAACATGGAAACAGGGGTGATCTTCTAATTATGAGATGTCCATAAAATCCAAGGCAGGAAAATAACTGGGACAGAAAATATAAAAAATCAGCTTTTGACACATTACTTGTATAAAAGTACATAAAAATTAACACCCTCTAATGTGCAAATTCTCTTTTTAGTTTAATAATAGTTTGTTTTCATACAAAGGACTAAAATCCTGGGAACAGCCTCCACTTGTTAATTCCAGGATTTTTATCTTTAATGTAAGTAATTTATAACCAACTCCTTGTAAATTATTGTGAAGTCATTAAATTAATTAGTAGATCGGCGCGTTAACTAGGAGATCCACCTTCATAGCCTTCAGCCAATATTGTCTTCAGAATATCTGCTAAAAAAATATAAAATTGAAAATATGGTTACCTTGAACACAAGCACTGTTACTATTTTCTGAGAAATGCTGCAATGACAGAAAAAATAAAATATGACTCGAAGAAAGGACTTTAGAACACGGAAATAAGACATCGTCCTGAGCAATAGCTTTCAAAAATCGAGTACGTGGCATTAAACTTAGTAGCTAATTTTATCTTTAGTGTCTTACAGACATTTTTGTATAAAATACATATTTGCATTAAGCTGCTGTTGCTTCTTGAGACCTCAAAATCTCATAATGGAGCTGGAGGTCATGGACACCATCAAACGCGGTACAGAACTTATAGGACTGAATACTTACCATGAATTCTTTCAGCTTAGAAGCCAAAGACAAATCCATACATGCCAACTACTCTTACCAAAAATGCCTTTGGTGTTCATTGCTCATTAGGCAAATTGAAGAAAAAATTCATTTGCCATGAAAATGAACCTAAAATTTATTATCTACCAACAGAAAATGAAGTTTTATTAATTTAAAGTAGCTAGGACCTAACAGGCATTTCCTAATTGTTCTGTGCTTTGTCTACTGCTTATCTTATGCATGAAATTTAAAAAGAAGAATTTCAGGTTTTGCCCCCAGTTTCTCTGTGAATATTTTTTTGGTATTGGATACCAGCAATATCAAACAAGAACAAACATGCCAAAACACAGTTTTGGTTTGAGTATTCCCCACAAGCTGCGTTTAATTCTTAAATTTTAAGATGTTAGACTCCAATAGATCCTCAAAGGTTACTATCAAGATTCTTGTTGTGTATTGCTCAAAATGGATCCTTAACAGTTCTTTCTACAGCAAGAATTCTTTATTTATCATAGAGATCCTACTATCCTGATTTAAAAATCTATCATATCTTATCAAAGATATGGCAGTCTAACAGATAATTCTAAACCTTATACCTAGTATAAAAGCAGTTTTTCTCAAATTCTGTGGTTTTCATGTTTTTTTTGTTTTTTTTTCTTAGAGCTCCACATATACAAGCCATTTTTACAGATAGGATTCATCTATATATGCTCTACTTCCTTGACTGACACGTCAAGATATGACATGAGATAAATCATTGCATCAATCCTTTCAGGATAGTATTGCATGACTTAATGCAGTATGACATGACCATTAAGAAGCAGATACAGTGTTTCATAATACCACAAGTCAGTCTGAAGTACAAAAAAGGCAGATCACCTTCAGCCATGATCTGAGAACTATTCCTTAAGAATTAATTAGCCCCAGTCAACAGTCTGTTGAAAAGGTTATGAATCATGAACCTTTGAAGATATAATTGCATGTGCAAATGTGCAGCTAAGCTGCTTCCATGAGGTAATAAAAGGTTCCACGAGGTTTCTCTTTATCTACAATTAATTTGAATGATGAATTCAAACACTTTGCACATAAATAAAGATTTATTTCTAACATATACACTGCAATTCACCTAAAGAAACTTTGTTAAACACAGAATCGTTTGCGTTTATAATCATTTACTTCCAAAGTAATAGAGTCCAGCCCTTGATTGATCAGTACCTGAGGCACCAAGTGCCATGTCCAGCTCTTTCTTGAACACCTCCAGGGATGGTGACGCCTCCACTTCCCTAGGAAGCTGAGGTACTTAACAACATTTTCTGTGATAAAACTCTTCCTGATGAGGTATTTCTGAAGAATAACGAAATTTACAATTTTAAAATAAATAAATATCCCAGTTCCATTCTCACTGTCCATGTCATTTGGGCTTAAAGCCTTAATACCTCAGGTGACCCATGAATCACTCAGAAAGCTGCCTGAAGATCTATTGGAAAAAAAATAACAGTAAAAAAGGGAATTGGCCTCTCTAATGACAAAATAAATGTTCTGGGAAAAAAAAAAAAAAAAAAAAAAAAAAAAAAAAAAAAAAAAAAAAAAAAAAAAAGGAAAAGGAGGAAAAAAAATCCTGATTACTCCAGGATTTGGAGTTTAATTTAGTGTTTAACTCAGGAAGAGCTACACAGATGATGATAAAGAAACAAAAGTGTTTGTTTCAGGTAACCTTGAAAATGTTGGAAGATTTCCCTGACTGTTGGGAAAGATGGAACAGGAAGGACTTATGGATATGATTGTATGGTAAGAAATACTGCAGATGTTAAACCTGCGAGTGAAATAGCAATGAAAGCTAGTTTCGAGATGTAGGCATGCTAGGCAGGAAAACGGTGATTAACTGAAGATGGGTTGAAAGACAGGAAAACAAAAGACTCAAGAATGTTGCCTTTCCACCCTGCCAAGGCATCAGGGAACAAGTACATAAGAAAGTAGTCTTTAGAGTTTAGAATATAAAATGATATGGTAATATAGTAGTTCTCATAGGCTGCATGCAAAGTTTGTAGGTTTTGTATCTTGCACTGGTTGGTCACTGTAAATTAGAATATTCAACACAAAAAGAGATATAATGTATTGTAACAAGGTGATCGCTCTCTTCTCTTTACTCTCTTGCCTCTCCTGCCTCTCCCCTTTTCCCCCTACTCTCTTCGTTTGCTCTCTCTTATCTCTCTTCCCCCCTCTCTCTCTCTCTCTCTTGCTCCTGCTTTCTCCCCAGGCTTTTCCCCTGCTCTTACCCCGTTTCCGCCCCTTAACTCTCTTCTATCTCTCTCTCTCCTCATTCTCTCTTTAGGGTATTGCTTCAGCCGAGGCTGGTGGCTGAAAGCAGGCCCTCATTACCCACGGCCTTTGTAATAAAGCCACGTGTTTCTAGAATATCTCAGGTCTGCAAAGTTCCTTGTCCCCACCATCCACGGAAAATACTACACCTGACCATTTTCTGTGTAGAGGCAACCAAGCTGTAATTCACAGATAGCTCACAAGACTTAACAGCTATGAACATTGAGGCCCCAGCCAACCTGTTCCAAGTTCAACAGGAAGGAACATGCACATAAAAGCAAATCTGTACAAAAATGTTTGCCTTGCATAGCTGGAAGCTTTCCAGCTGACACATGTCTATATCTGTTCAACATTTTTCCTTTCATGATTTCTGCAGAAAATCAAGCATTTCCAGGACCTCACTCTGTACAGGGCTTGTTTCCGTCATCAGTGATTTATAGCATAAGACACAGGTTACAAGGATGGGCAAAATAGGAAATTAAAGAGTTTGGAGAAATGTGTTAGGATAACATAATGGTAAATAAGGGTTCAGAAAAGGAAACTACAAAAAGAGTTTGGGAGACAAAAATTGTTTGAGATTTTGACTCCCCATAATTGCTATGCTGGAAAAGGGAAATAGATGCTGCATAGAGATTTGCAAATTTGCAGGCTAATTAAGCTCCTGTTTTAATGTCTTTGTCATCTGGATATCCCTCCCTCCCCCCCCCCAAAAAAAAAAACCAACAACAAAACCACCAACAAAAACCAAAAATAATAAAAAAAACCCCAACAAACCAGTAGGCTTGCATTGGTAATTAAAATCTCTAGGAAACTGAAAGTAAAATCAAACCTTTTCTGATCCTATTCCAGTTAGAGAAGACAGTGTTAAGTAGCCTCCCTTATGCCTTGCTGAGGCATACAGCCCTCCTGTCCTGCTCAGAGTTGAGGCTGCACCTACTGCTACCTTCTAGCCTTTCAAAATTACAGCTTCCATCTCTTGAGACATTTTCTTCTTATCTTCCCAAAATCCACTGAGCAGGGAACTAAATTTTACCTGCTCTGTTGGGAGGATTTGAGTGAGCTCTGTCTGACATCAAGCAGCAATGGAGCTGAGTGACTGCAGTGAGTGTGTGGTTTGTCTGGCAATGATAATTGTCTGAGATTGCAAACTTGCAAATTTTGAAGGCATGGGGAAAGGATACTTCCATCAAAAAGTGTCATGCAAGATTCATAAACAGTTGACATTGAGTGCTATCCAAGTTTATTTAAGAGTACAAATGACATAAATTTAAGCAACTCTTAATTAAACTTTTCAATTATTATTGAAAAAGAAAGAGAAAATTGCTTTCAACACCTCTTTTCCTCTGTTTATGTTTTGTGTAGTTCCAGACAAACCATTCATTTCTCCTCAGTGATTCTGGAAATTGCATATGCATAAAATATTTAAACAGCACATTGTTACCTATTCCCTTTTAATACCAATTTAAAGATTGAGTAAGTTAATAACTGGATTTCTTTTATTTTGCTGCAATTGGAAAATCCATAGAGGAATGGGGCTGTGGGATTTGATAACAAAGGTTATACTAGCAGGCTTTCTGATCTATGCATTCTTGTCAGACTGCTTGAAAAATGCAAGAAAGAATGAATGAAAACATGACATTAGGAAAAAAACAGCTAAGATTTCTGTCAGAAGCTCAGTTAAGACTGAGAACAGCAGAATAATAGATTTGAGAAAAAATTTAGCTGGCAAAGTATGAAGCTCAGTGTTCAGACAAAAGTCCAGAGATAATGAGATTACTCCTGACAGGTTGATGTCTGATAGCTGGAGTATGGCAAATAAAATTCAGGGCTTTCTTTGCCTCTTTGCCTGGCATGTGCAGACCACATTAAAAAAAAAAAAAAAAAAAAAAAAAAAAAAAAAAAACACCAGCAAAGCCAAACCAAATCAAAAACATCAAATCCACAGCAACATCAAAACCAAACTAACAAAAATCGCAAAAATACGTAAACTTGCCTCTTATTTCTAACATAATAGGCAAAATGATCCCAAGATACTTGAAGCTACAGCCCAACTGTAGAACAACATTCAAAATACTTTTATAAGAGCATATAAAAAGGAAGTTTAAAATTTGCCATTTGTTTTAATCTTTCATTTTATTTTTCTATAGATTAATTATATCTTAAAACAAGAGTTTTTACTTTCTTCCCTGCTTTGAAAACAGAAAGCATTTGTGGCACTTTTAGGCTATAAAAATAACTAAGATGAGGATTCTTTGCATATCATCTCGTTTCTGACAAGTTGCCAGATTTAAATCTGGCTGTCAAAATGCAATTCTGGTAAAAACTTGGAAAGAATTGGTGCAAAACCTTTTTTGGATAAGAGTTTCCACAGCTACTAATGACAATAAATGGGAATTTCAGTGAACCAGTGCTATGAGACTTGTGAGGTAATGACTACAGTAAGTGAGTCAATTTAAGCTCACTGTTGCTGAATTCCTTTTCATCTCACTCAAGACCACACTTCCAGAATTTGCTTTTAAGAGCCAGAATGCTCACACATCAGACCACTACTGCTGATGACAAATGAAGAGAAGACTGCTCTAATCACATTTTATATGTGGTTAGAGTGGTGTGCTTTTCATTTGCCATCAGTAGTAGTTAAAATAAAACTCTAGGTAAAGGTATGCGTGAAAGGTAGATAATAAATTACAAAATATATAGTACTTAACAGACTCAGTTCACTATTGATGCTGCCATTGGAAGCTTGTAAACATCAGGCACACATACAGAAATATTTACATCTGAATTCATACACTTTCTGTCTGCAGTAGAATAAGAATCTCTGTAGGAAATAGATTCAACAACTATTTCCAGTTCTGGACCTTTTATTTCAGGGAAGACATTGAGGTGTTGGAATCAGTGCAGAGAATGACAACAGGCCTGGTGAAGTCTTATGAGGAGCAGCTGAAGGTATGGGGGTGTTTAGAGTGGGGAAAAGGAGCCTCAGGGGTGCCTTGTCATTCTCTCTAACAATCTGGAGGGACAGTGGATCCACGTGGGGGTCAGGCTCTTCTCCCAGGAAACTCCAGGAGGTCACAGCCTCAGTTTGCTCCAGTAGAGATTCACATTGGACATGAGGAGCAATTTCTTCATGGAAGGAGTTGTAAGGCATTGGAAGAGGTTACCCAGGGTGGTGATGAAGTCAGCATCCCTGGAGGGGTTCAAGAAATTACTGGATCTGGTACTTAGTGCTGTGGTTTAGTTGACATGGTGGTCATCAGTCAAAGGCTGGACTTGATCTCAGAGGTCTTATGTCCCAACCTAAATGATTCTGTGGTCAATGGATGCTTTCCACAGGCCTTGCAAAAATGTATTTTATGACCTGAATTCAGATGAAATTGCTCAGCCTGATGCTGGCACACAAACATGAAGGCAGAACATCTCAGCTGCAGGGGTGACGACAAAAGAAACGCAACCTACATGACAAAGTTTTCACACTTATTTACTAACACAGTGACTGCAGCTATTCATCAGAGGGAAGCAATAGGGAAGGAATTTCCAAACCAGGTATTTCTGATGGAATCCAATATGATTAGAACTACATAGTAATTTTGTGTGACCATACCAAGAAAACTGTCAGTATTTCAATACTGCACAGACAACACATTTCATAGTAGTAAATTATTTTTAAAAAACAAACGATAATCAAATGAAAGTCAATGAACTCTGTGTATTTAAGTAATTCTTTACATAGATTCAAAGAATAATTAGTTTTGCAATTTTGAAAGGGATTTCTGGAGCCATCTCCTGCTCAAAGTTTAATTTAAAACTAACCAAAACTCAGATTATCTTGATCAGCACTAATAAATTAGGAAAATTCTCTCACTATTCACCTCTAAGAAGAGTCTGATACCATCTCCTCTATCCAAATACTAGATACTGAAACAATGCCAAATAAGTGCCCTCCCACAGCCCTTCTCTTCTCCACGCCAACAAAAAAGCCCAAGAATAGCTTTAGTAATCTTGAGGAATCAAATAGAGACTCTGAGCATCTCTGACAGTTCCAAAGATATCCAACCTTGAAAGGTTTCTAAAACATCTGCTCAAAGGTCTATTCCACTCACACATAAAGTGAAAAGTGTTTTTAAATGCCCTATGAAAAAATCAAAATTCTATAGGAAAGACCAAGCCTCTCTTAATTAATACAACCTCTGAAAATTGTAGAAAATAACAGGATTGAAATTTCACTGTTCTTGCAAAATACATTTTTCTGTGCTTTGATATGTATGTTGCCCAAACAGCAGGCAAAGCAGACCTCTCTACATTACAGAGAAAGAAAAATAAATCAACTCAAGTTACTTTTTAGAGTCTTTTATACCTGTCTCAAGTCTTATCTTCAAGCACTATCAGAAGAACAACGTCACTAACTTGATTTTTCTCTTTATAAAATAGCAATAAAAAAAGTAGTGCAATCTTCTCTACCTCTTATCTCCAGACATGGCTAATTTCTATTCAGAAGCACATCAGCCAAGTTATTTTGCTCTTAAATTCCATTATTCTTTTCTGTCTCTTGCAAATAAACAGGAGTCTACCTGAAATATGAGATTAGTAAACATAAATTTGTTTCTAAAACCTCAGTTATGGAAAAGAAGACTTTCAGAATTTCTTCTGTGCCTTCAATGGGTACAGAGTTCATTAATGAAGCTCTACATAAGAATTCTTTATTTTGCAATAAAATTACTCTATACAATCTTAACAGTTTTCAGAACTGGGCAGTATTTTGCTGTCAAGGTAAAGGAAAAATCATTATACCTACAGCAAAACACACAGGAAAAAAATCCATATATATTACGACAGAAAGAGTTTTATTCTTTCAAAAGATTTCTTTCTAAATATACTCTCCATAGGAAAGTTGTTGGATGTCTTGAAACAGCTGTGAAAGAAAAATATAGTCCCGTGCCTAAAATACTGGAATATGCAGAGCTGCCTTAAAACCACTGCTATGATCTTAAATATATTTCCAATGGTGGCTGACTACAGTAAAGTCAAGCATATTAATGTCAGGATTGAATAAAATGGAAACCTTTAATTTATTATGCTTTCATGGAGTAGCCCATCATAATTTAATAGGACCAATCCTATCCAATTTTTTCATGTAATGCATAAAAATGTAATTGTTTTGATGAATGGTCCCAAGATATGCATAAGTGTTATTGATTTTGCAGGAAGCATGATGCAAAAGTGATTTTTCTGAGTCAAGCAAAGCAGCTTAATTTACACAAGAACATTTCAGTTTCATTTGTTGAAAAATATTAGAATAAATACAACTGCAAGAACTCAACAAATTCTCCTTGTTTACGAATTTAAGTCTAAAACTGGAAAAAAACTTTTCCATCTGTAATTTTGAGGCAACCAGAAAGTTACCAGCTCAGCTGAAATCAATGAATGGAATGAAGATGTTCATCTGCACTGAATTGCACCTATAAAAATTTTCTCAAAAGTGATAGTGAGGGGCAATAATATACCCAAATTCTGTTTCATTAATTGTCTAAGAAAGTCACTAAGTCTCTTACAGCAATAACAGTTGTTTGTTAACTAAAGCTCTAAGTAATTTCACAGAATTGTTACCAAACACAACCCAGTGGAGGGCTTGACAAGTGTGGATTGTAAACCCAAATGGGAGATTATATTTATGAATCATCTTATTAAAAAAAAAAACAAAACAACTTCATATTTATTGATTGATTTTTTAAAAAATTTTGTTTGTTAGTTTCCTTTATTCGTTTCCTAAGTAACAAGTTACACATGGGTCATTTGAAATAAATGTTTGTTTATGTCCTTATCCCATTAAACAAATGGTAAATATTTACCATTTTTGTTTTTCACCAGGTAATGCTTTAGATACACAAGAATTATTGTAATCTAGTCTTGGGACTTAAACATTATGTCCCTGCTGTCACTGACTATATTTAACTAGCTCAGATTGTTTCAGAAAAATAATTGCTCTTCCCAGGTATTAACTTCAGCTTCCAAATCCATTAACATAAAACCACATTGCTAGTTCCAAAGTCAAACCTTTCTGGTGTCCTTACAAAAGAGTTTGGATTTTACCCTGATACTGAGTTATACTGTACTATTTAAGAGGATTACAAAACTAGTTCACACGAGCTCTCATGTATTAGGTTCTCACCTGGATTTTTTGGGACTTCCTTTTCGTATTCACCATCTGCCTCAGCGAGTCACATCTCTCTGCCAATTTCTAATCCTTCTCCAGAAGCCTTTGGTTCTGCTTTTTGTTTATTTGTTTGTTTCCTTCAGTTTACAATGAGTTTCATCGTGGTAATGGCAGCTTCATAAGGGAAAAGTTTTCTTTTTTGCTACTTACAGACCAGTTTTGGTACTAGCCCAAATGAATGGAAAAATTAAATTTAAAATATACAAGCCAAGCAAAAGTACAAAGGCAGCCACATTTAAAAATTAGCAAGCAAGAAAGGAAGCAATGTCACTAACCCTGTAAATTAGAAAAAGAGCAGATTTGCATGTAAATGTAAATGAGAAGTAACAACTACCTTCAAGATGCAGATCATGGCTCATTCAAATTATGACCATATAATGCTATGATTATGAATCTACTTTTAATATGCCATTAATATTTTTCCTTATAGCTGAACTCCAAGAATTATTTTTATTTATATCTAAGCCTTTAAATATTTTTTCCATGCAATTACTTCCATAGCTTTCATTAAAAGTAGCCCCAAATTTGCATTTCCGTTCTTCAAACTAAGAATGTGAAAATGATTTAGCACTTCTTTTCCAATTCTCACATCTTCCTCATATATACACATGTATATACGTTTGTGTGTGATTCAGGACAATATCTCCTCTATTCTACACAAAAATATCTCCCCTCTCCTCCAAAAACACTAAGCTCTATCATGCATTGCTTTTCAGTCCTGAAGTGAGCTTCCATTAGGTTTTTTGTATTTTTCATATACCTAAGACGATGTCTAGATAATAATATCTACATGTAAGATGTTTTCTGGATAATATTATTTGGATATACATACAGCTTCATCCTCAAGATTTATTATTAGAAAATGTAAAATGTAAATCATGATAGCTTATTAAACTCCTTAGAACTTCAGCATTGAAAAGTGGAATTATTAATGAGCATTTTACTGAGACATATTCAAAAATAATTAAGTTTCCTTGAGAAATGGGGTAAAACAGCCTTAATGGGGTCACTTGAACTTCTAAATATTTCATGATACAGTCATTTTTGGTCAAAAGACCAAACATAATTGAGATCCAAAATAGCACTAGGTTGCATTTTAAATTCACCAAAGTTAGAAGCTCTATCTTCACGTAAACATTTTGTTCCTGTCTCTGCAAGTGTCTGCAAGTAGAAAAGTGTGCCAAGTGAGATATTTGTATTTACCATGGCATAATTTTTGACATTTTATCATGATCTGTGTGTTTCTGTGTGTTTGTGTGAGTTCCTGATTGATCTAAAGAAAAAGCCTTCAAAAATTAACAGAAACAATTCTCCATGATTACATACATAGATTAAAAGCCTCAATCTTATTGTAGAGTCTTGCCCAACACTAGATTTCTGGGTTTAGGAACAGAAAATTTATAAAATAAAGATGAAAACTCTGATGCTCTTTCTTAACCCTACAAGGGTTAAGATATTGCTTACAGGAATGCATATGCTGCTTCCACCACAATGTTCATTAGAGGTTGCAATAAACTGTGGCTTATTAACCAAAATTACTTTGTCTCTAAATTTTAAATGAAGAGCTGTAAAATAATACATTGCTGAGAAATAGCTGAGAAAATAGAAAAGTCATAATTTCATTTTCATCTGAATGAAGCAATTATAAATCTTAAAATGTTTAAATTAAAGAGGACGTTTTATCTCGGTAATAGATAATAATGATATAAGCCATAATGAGGTGATAAACAAACATTTGATGATGTCTGTTGCATGAAATGTTAATCTTCAATACATTACCATTTAGGCTTTTCCAGAATTTTGCTAAACATAGCAAAATATTTTAAGTGCTCTGAACTTCTTCATTATCTTAAAAAAATCAAACGCTAGAAACTAGGCCCCATTCTGTACAATAAAAGCAGTTTAAATAGGCATATAAAGGATAGAAAAAGTGTTAAACAGTTTCAAAATTTGGTAAAATGCAGGAAGCCTTAAAGAAAATACAACTTTTTTTTTCTTTTTTTTCCTTTATAATTTTAAATTATTCCTATTCAAGTTTATTCCTAAACTTGAAGCTCCTGTGATACGTTGCATACATCTGGGCCCATATCTGTTCCTGGAGATAAATTTTGTGCCTCTTTAAATATTTGTCTCCAGATATTAAGAGCTGAATTTCTTGCAAAGGTCATTTAAAAATCCAAGGGTGCTTCTACCAGGCACAATCTTATTAGAAAGAATAAGCACTTAAAAATTTATTATTCTAAATCATAATATAATGTCATCATTTTTTTTATTAGGAGAGAAAAATAGCTGAAAGAGTTTGTGAAGGATTATTTCTTCCTTCTTATTTTATTAATGGTGATGTAATCCTTCAAAGTTTGCTTTCCTGAATATAGAATCTACTTCATCATTTTGCATTTTTCTTAGAAGTTTTAAACATTGACCTCTGTCAGAGAGAGATCAGACAAGCTGATTCTCTAGTCTGATCTAATGTTAGAACCATAGTTTATGTCCTTGGTGTTACTGATAGGCATTAAAATTTGTTAAGGGATGGAGAAAGCATAGAGAAGGAGGGGAAAAAAAAGAGGATTGCAGCTGGCTTGCATGTCTGAAGCCAATAAACTAACAAAAGAACTAAATATCAGATATTTGAGGGCAAGATAATTATGGAGCACATCTTGCAGTTACAGAAATTTATAAGCAGGAAGATCAGACCAAATGGAGGTCACTCAAGTGTTCCAAAACCGAAGGCTAAATTACTAGCTGTGAAACTGAACCAGAAGGGAACAAAGCACAGTTTAGGTTAAAAACAAGCAATTAAAAAAACTTGCCTTCTGTTCAAGACTTGTTCAGCTGATGAACGTGAACAGCGAAGGAACCACGGAAACCAAGCCACAAGAGCATGGAATCCCTTTAGAGCCTACAGTGCTGGTAAGTTGCAGTCCTAAAATATTAAAATGTAAAAATGTAAAAATGATATTATCACTTAATATCATTCACACACTTCTATTTGTTAATGATGTATAAAGTTCATAGCTGCTACTTGGAACAGAGTGAAATATTTTGCAACTTAGGATCATAATGTATCCATAGAAACCAAACATCCCAAGCCATCTCAGTCACTCTTCTGGTGTTGATACAATTGAAGAACTCTAAGAAAGACATGCAGAAGTTTTGCCTGGATTCTCAGAATGTATTTGATTCTATGTCACACCATATCCTATGGGGAAATTAAGTCAAATTGGTTTGAAGAGGAATACAATTAAATGAATCAAAAGCTGTCTATCTAACCCAGGAGAGGATAATTATAAATAGTACTTCCATCTAGATGGGAAAATAATGTCCAGCACCATTCCATGCAGACACCCTTGGGGTCTTATTATATCCAATATCTTTATTCTGAAAAATTATAAATACAGGGATTAATAGCTGTGCTCACAACTACAGAGCACTTACCCCCACTCTGGAGAAGTCCCATAGTATTGTTAAATCCTTGACAATGCCACCTGTATCCACACTGCAGGTCCTGGGGCAATAATCCTGGAATGCTTCTCTAAGGATGCAGTGCAGATGACAGGAACCTGCTGCCTCATATTCCTTGCTAGAGGCAAATCAAGTTCTTGCCTGACCTGCACCACATTAACTCTTGTGACAAAAAATTACTTCACCCATATCATGAAAATCTTGAAAAAGGATAAGGAACTTCCCTTCCTAAACTGGAAAAATTATACAGTTCATGTCCTGATCCAACCAGCAACCACTGTCATTACCCTTACACACCACTGTACACACTCTGCTGTCCTGCAGGCTGGCAGCTGTGGGTGTGTTTGCCATCCCTGGGCAGAGGTGTGGTGATACTGAATAACACCTGGCCAGAGCCTAATAAGCAACGTGCTAACGTATCAATCTCTGAGGAACCAGCCTTTTCAGAGAAGTGGCCTTTATTAATTTGAACAAGACTGCTCCTCGGAGGTGTTTTGTAAATCAAAAGCTTTAATAAAGAAAAGTATCAAAATAACGAATGTTACAGAAAACAAATGAAAAGCCATGCACAGGTGTCTGAGAAATCTCTTGCGCCTTGCAGGAGGTGGACACTCCAAAAAGCCCTTAATTCTTTTTGAGCTCTTTATTAAAAACTGAATGTTTTCAGAGGGATAATTGTCTTGCACCCAATAGGGAGAGGTACAGGGTTTGAAGAATGGCGACAAGGTCCAGTAGATGCTTCTCCCTTGGCCCTGAGCCCATTACAATGAGAAGAGCACTGAACTTTCCAGCTGAACTTCTTAAAATGTCTAAAGGTAAACTGAAACTCTTTCCTTTTTTGGAAGCAGCCCAAGAAGGGTGTGTGGGGAGTGCATCACTACAGCGTGGGGCTGTGGTGGGTCCCAGGGCTGAGCTGTGGTCCACAGGACATCCCCTGACTGGGTCCAGCCTGTCTGATCCCCAGCCCTGCCACATCGGGTCTGCGAAGCAGCTCTCACCCCTTCCCTGGGGACAGGAAAAGAATCAGGGAGCAACTGGAAAACATATAGAAAAGAATGCTAAATGGAATCCATGTATAAGACACCAATATCCTGCTCCATGTGGCAAAGAACAGGTATTCCCAGCACGAGCCTCTGGGTCCTGCTGGCAAAGACTTGAGGATGCTGCCAGCACATCTTATTTTCCACTTGCTCTTTCTTCCTGAGGAAAACTGAATCCTCCCTGCAGCTGATTCCTCCACGTAAAAAAGTTTCACAGACGTTAAGCAAGTGGAAACACTTAAATCTACAGTAAGAAGACAAATATTTCTCTTTGCAGATAATGTATCATTATGACTATCACAAGCCAGGAAATGACAATTAAATAGGCATAGGAGGGACAGCAAATTCTACTGATTCATCCTATTGTCAAGATTTTAAAACTTAGTGTGGAATTTTTGAACAAGTTACATACAATGGTATGCAAAATTCAAAGATTTTGGAAGTTTGTTGAAAGAGTAATTATATTTTTTTCTATATGTCTTGATTAATTTTATTCAAACCCCACCCCCCCCCACC
>VWZU01018812.1:299686-322573 GCA_013397095.1 Sterrhoptilus dennistouni
AAAGGAGAAAGGAAAGGGGAAGGAGAAAGGGGAAAGGAAAGGGGAAGGGGAAAGCCTTGCGGTCTTTTTTCCTTCTTTTCCTCCCCTCCTATCAGATTTCCCTCTATATTTGAGATGCAGTGTTGAAAATGTAAATGTTGAAAGGTTAAAAACTTGTCAAATTTGTTGTTAGTATACACCACCACATGCAATTAATATATATATATAAAATACATATATTTGTATGTTTAACCCCAATAAAAATAATAAAAAAATAATAAAGCCATCAAAGTAACACAAGCAGCACCTTGCCCTAAAGTACAGCACTAAGAAAAGAAGTTCCTCACTTCTCCACTTTTCATACTTTATAACTTCCTCAATCCCATCTTATTTGAGAAATCAACTGCTGAATATACACTGAAGAGTTTTATTCCTCCCTCTTTACTGCTCCTGTCACCTGAAAATCCTATTGAGAAGTGCCCAGGTGTGGATGCCTTGGCCAGCAGACTGTAGGCTTTTATGGCAAGGAATCATTCCTCCTGTCCTAATTCATTTTGCATAAAGGAGTCAATGGCTCACTGAGCTGGAAAGGACAAACAGATTACTAATGAAATCAATCTAATCAGCTAGAAAGGAGACCTTGGTTCCAGCTTCACTTTTGAAGGCCTTCATAAAACTTCAGTGAACAATACCAGTACAGAAAGAGTCCTTAAGGATATGTCTACAAGAGACCATGTTAGTGGTAGCTGTAACAAAATTTTAAAGAGAAGTCTTAATAATGTAACTTATGAGTATCTCTAGCTAAAATACTATTATTTATGCTTCTAATTTTGTTCCTACTTTACCACAAAAGTCAGAGAGAAACTTGATTTATTTATTCTCCATTCTAGCCGTCAACATGGTGCTTGTTTGCATAAGATTTGTAAGAAATTCAAAACAGTGGCTTTAAAAAGGGAAAAATACTTTAACAGCTGATATTTCCATCCCTTTTTAAATGCCTTTTCATTTGTGTTCAGTCTACAGACTCCCTTAACATTCCAATATTCAGTGTCAGAATATTAAATCTTTTCTTTTCCTGAAGTCAGCTGATGTAAAAATAAGAAGAAAATGAAACTCTCAGGTTGATCTTCTCAGTGTAGAAAACAGAACAATTTTTTTTGTATTAAATCCTCTTGGCATTATTTAACTCACATATAAAGGCACTGCAGAATACTCTTGATAGCTTGTGAAGAGCAGATCCCAGCTAATTTTTCCAGGTGAACAACACTGAGGAATAACCATTTCCATTGTTTTTTTTTTAAAAAAAAACATTTTCTTGGAAATAAGATCAACGAACCTTACAGGAAAATAATGGTGTTATTCCATCAGGAGAGGTTTAAAATGGATATTAGGGGGAAAAAATCACTGAAAGAGTGGTCAGACACTGGAACAGTCTACCCAGGGAAGCAGTGGAATCGCCACACCAGGAAATGTTCAAGAAATGTGGATGTGGCACTGAGGGATGTGGTGAATGTGCCAGTGCTGAGTGTAGGGCTGGATACCATCTTAGAGATCTTTCCCAGCCTTAACAGGTCCATGATTAAATCATTATTCAGATTCCTAAAATAGCTTAGACTGAATTTGGAAAACTTCTGTAAATACCCTGTACTTTCAAAGTCTCTTGAACAGAGTGAAGACCAACCTAACACTGTATCTTACAAAAATTGTTTTGCAGCATAAATTCATCCACAAAGATCTTCTTTCAGTTTAGTGTAACCTGCCTGAATAAAAGTAAAAGCAGTAAATATTTCACTTTTTTAAAGCATCTTTTCTGTATTCTGCAAATTTTAGCCTTCATTTACAAACGACGTTTTTCCATCAGACACTCACTGAGACATGAAGTCATACAGTTAATTGCTCTTCTAACGCAACCTTTTTCCACTCAAATTGGATGCTTTAAAAAGAGAAAACATTTTTAATGGATTTTATATTATTGAACTAAAGTAACACACAAAACAAAACACATTTTTAAAAAATCAATTCTCTACATGATCCTATTAAGCCACTCTATGGATTTGCAGGTAATCTGGTTATTAGTGCATTCCCTTCCAGTGAATTCTAACTGTGCATACTGAATTCCATGATAAATATATCAGTTAATGAAGAGGCTAAATTAAGAGCTGTGAACAATGAACTGGAAAAAGAACAATAAGGTTTTTAATATTTACTATAACCTTTAATTTTCCCAGAACACTTTCTCTGTTTGTACTGAGCTTATTCCCTGTGTCTTATTCATATGTCTTAAAGCAAACTGAGAAAACTGGTTCATTGCATTTGGACAGGCTACCAGATGTTAATAATACAGGCCTCCTTTCATGGCATTGATAAGAAGCTAAATATCCCCTCTGAAGTGATGACAAAGTATATTATATTATTTTCAATATTGTTTATTATTATGAAGCTGGGCACTTACACCTTATCTTTACTTCAGTATAAAAGCTGAACCTTGAGGCTTTTTAGCTACATCTATTTTTTTGGTTCTGACATTCTGCATTCCAATCATATAAATTTTCAATGTCATTTATTCTAATTAATCTTAGCAAGTAACAGTCATCTCACATAGCCATAAAAACACCTGTTTTATTCATAATCCAAATAAGAACACCAGAAGATAGCAAAAAGGAGCAACACATAAGTAGCCAACATGTAAATAACTTTATGAATAGTGAAATCTGACTTGGTTATGAATTGTATCCATTGTATGCCTGATGTCAGTCTCAGACTAGCACTATGAAGGTAAATTGTTCTCAGCAAAGCCAGAGCCATATAACTGTTAACCTGCTGCTTCCATGGGTGTTAATTCACATTTTTGTTTGCTCTTCCTTTCATTCCTACACCTAATGCATTCTCAATAAATCACAGAGTCACAGAATGGGTCAAGTTGGTAGGGATCACAGTGGATCATCTGGTCCACCCTCCTTCAGGCATCCACCTACTCCATCCTGGGTCACCTCCAGAGGCTACAGGTGGACCTCCATGGGCTGCAGGGGCACAGCTGCCTCTCCATGGGCTGCATCGTGGGCTGCCAGGGAATCTCTGCCCCAGCACCTCCTCTTGCTCCTTCTTCTCTGATATCAGTGTCTGCAGGGCTGCTGCTCTCACAGGTCCTCACTCTGTTCTTCTCTGGGCTCAAGTAGTTCTGCACAAGAGTGTATTTTTTTCCACCTCCTAAGTACAGGAAGTGTTCAAGATATAGTTTTCTTCAGTCTGAGGTGTGCTTTTACAGTATCTTCTGTAGTAAACTTTGAAAAATGTTAGCATGGAACCAACAAATGCTTATAATGTGTAATTCCCAAACAATTCAGGTTCAAAAAAAATTTTAATCTTTCAGCCTGTCTAGTGGAATGAAACCATCTACTATCTCCTCAGGAAAATTCAGAAGACTATTTAATTAACACCTGAAGATCCTCAAATAGACAAAACACAGAGTAAATAGTAACAATTTCACTGAACAACATTTATGCTGTATAACACTTTGATTCCTCCTATGCAAAGCTCCTCTGTCAGTTACTGCTTCACCAGAAGTGGAAGAATTATTCCGGTTAAGAATGTAGAATCCAAACTTTCAGCTGACTGAAAAATCATTGCGAAGTTTCCAGAAGAAAAGTTTCAGAGGAAGAACATCTAGATATAAAAATACCTTCACTTTCTGTTAAAGTTGATTCCGCTATTATGTCTACTTAATCAACAGTTCAAAACCCAGTTTACATTATTCCTCAGATTAAGAGGCTATAAACAGTCCCTTCTTACCTATATAAATAAGTATAGGGTATTCTAGGAAAATTTTTCATGGTTCAGACTACTATGGTCCAAATATTCTAAAGCTAAACACTGCTCAGAGAAGATGTGAATAGATTTGATCCAAATCAGAGAAAAAGAAAACATTTTAGATCAAGTAAACTTTAGCAATTCTTATTACCTTGTGCAGGAAAACAACCCAATCAGCTCTGACCTTGCAAAGGAAGTGTTAATGAAATGCAGGATGGTATGGACTTTCAACTTATTTTAAAGGGCATATTTGATTCCACCTCAGGTTCTCATCTAGACTCTGTCTGTCAGATTTGCATCTGTGATTAAACATTCAGATTAGCCTAGAGTATCTTAAACACAAGGCTGAATTTTCAACCCCTCTTTGGTTTAGGAAATATGTAAATATTTCAGATGCGTTAAGCAAATGGCCAGAGTGAAACCTCTTCAGAGTATTATAATATTCTTGAGGTCTTTTCTTCAATGGGGAGGTTATTAGGATCGACTCTGATCACCTAATTGATCCCTCCTCCTAAAATCAGTCTAAAAGTTTCTTTTCTATCGAAAGTAAATGCAGACCTTAGCAGGTATTCTCTGATAATATTATATAAAATAGAGGACTCGTGTGCAGAGGAAGAGGAAGTACCCCTCAACCATCTTGCCCCCAAGGGGAGGATTGAGGACTGACAGATCAAAGGAAACATCTTTTTAAACATGTTGTAATGAAGAGAAACATCTTCCCTTTCTTACCTTTGTCTTTATAGTACAGAGAATCCTTCTAAAAGCAAGATTCCCACACATTACTTAATAAAGTATCATTTCTAGCAGAGTGACAGAAAAAATATTAGAGCTTAAATGAGGGGGGGAAAATGAGGTCAAATGCTCCCCACAGTCATAACCTTTGTCTCTTTCATGCTTTTGAAGTCATTGCTGAATACAAATAAAGTGATGAATTAGAGGGTTTCATTTTTATTATAAACTCACATGATGGGCTTATCCTTGAAAATGTAGACAGATTCTTAAAATTGTGGAGATTGAATCCTTATTCTTCCATCCTAATAGTATCTTAGCAAATGGGGTAGTTAAAAAAATTACTGTATTCAACATCAGAGAACTGTATTTTTACCCCTTCCACAATGCCTTTATGACTTTTATAAGAGAAGTTATGACAGTGAAAACACTATCTCTTATGAGAACAGTCTCACCTATGAAAAAACTGGAATTGTTCAGCCTGGAGTAGAGAAGACTCCAGGGGGACTTTATTACAGCCTTTCAATTCTTATAGGGGACCCATATGAAAGATAAGGACAAATATTTGTAGTTATAGAGCAAGGGGTAATGGTTTTAAACCAAAAGATGGTAGATCCACAGGATCTATAAGGAAGAATTTTTTACAGTGAAGGTGGTTAAACATTTGGATAGGTTGTCCCAGGTCATTTAAATGTCCCCTCCAAGTCCAACTATTCTATAATACTATGATTATCTTAAAATTGTTTGGAAAGATAGGATTTTTCACATGGAACTTAAAATCAATGAACCATTCATAAAAAACCAAATTATTCGTGATGTGTAATAGTGAGCTGGGTGTGTTCTGGGGGTGATTTTTGGGAAACTAAAGGCACAGCCTTCAGTGCTAGGTTTCTTTCAGAGAATACACCAGCAGTCAACATTACTGTGCCTCTTCATCATGGCTTATGGGTGATTTAGTGTCACTCACCCATCTGTGCAGCCCTCCCCACAGTTCTGCAGCAAGAATTTGTTGCCTCCTAGATCACTGCTTCTTTTTCTGTAGGCCATAAACTCCAAGCAGCACACTTCAGTGAGCAGAGTATTCCTACCTAATTACTTCAGTCAGCTCATGAATGAAAACACACTCCTTCTTGTTGAGACAAGGGCTGCAGGATTTTACCTCCTTAGAATACCTTCTAAAATATGCCCCTCACTTTGGCCACTTTCATCATCAGTAATGGGAAGGCCTAAAGAACTAAAATATTTATTTGCTTAAATCTTGATGACAGATGAGCATCTCTGATGGACAGATCAAAAGATCTGCAGAAACACTCATCAGTTCTACTTAATTTTAGCCAGAACCAAGTTTAGCTGGCATAAGTCTTTAATGACTGAGTATGGGAGCAGAAGCATAATTTATAACGTCAAGAAATAAAACAAGAATAGTTACTTTAGAAGTGCAAATTTAATGCTGTCCCATAAATCAACAGACTATAGCAGAAGCGTTAGTAGTGTTTTATAGAAGTTAGAGCTACTTTAGCAAAGCATTTGGTTCTGTTTGTCAGCCATCTCTTATTCAGACTCACAAGATAAAGTCTGGATTGATAGTCTGGGAGCCGAATAGGAAGCTGGGTAACATTGTCCTCAAAGAGTGATGGTCGGTGGGTTTACTCAGGATGGCAACCTCCCACAAATGTGATCCTGCAGGGATCAATACTGGGCTTCACAACTTTAAACATTTTCATAAATCATTGGTATGTTTGGACTGAAAATATTCCCACCAAGTTGGCTGGTGACATTGAACTGAGGGATGAGGTGGGCATTTCAGTAGGGAGAGATATCTTACTGGGAGAACCAGGCTTTTGAAAAAGAGTGAGCTAGTGAAAACAGAATGAAGTTTAACAAGTTAGAAGAGGGCTACCTGGGGGTCCTGGTGAACAAAAAGCTGCAGATGAGTCAACAGTGCACCACTGCAGCAACAGAGATCAAACATGTCCTGGGCTGCATCTGCAGGGGCACTGCCAGCAGAGATAGAGATGGGACCATCCCACTCCAATCAGCACTTGCCAGGTCACACCTAGAGCACTTTGTCCTCTTCCTGTCCCCACAATTCAGAGCAGGCAAGAACAGGCTGGAGTTGACCCAAAGGAGAGCCATGGAGACGGTCAAAGAGCTGGAGAACTCATCTATGTGTAAAGACTTAAGACATTAGGTATTTCCTCCTTTTCTCAGGAGGGATTTCATTACAGCACTGCAGTACTTCAAAAGTAGTTTCAAAGCAGGTAAAGGCTCTCTTTTCACAAAGAAATCATATGAGAGAAAATAAGGGACAAGCAGTCCAGACTGCACCATGAGAGATTTCATCTTGATAGAAGTGTTCTTTGGAGCAAGAAGTGTTGATCACTGGAGCAACCTCCCTAAAGATGTGGTAAAATCCCCATCTCTGGAGGTTTTCAAGATGTGACTGGACAGGATGCTAGGTAATTTACACTTAAGCTCCCCTTTTCATGCGAAGTTTACCTTAGATATCTTGTTTCCATACTTATTTAGTTTATTGATTTTGCCTGAGGCTCCTGATGGTTGAAATTGTCATTTTAAACCATCATCTTGGCAATCAGTGCAAGTGTATAATATAAGAAAGGAATTTCCCTACTTATTAGTGAGAGGACTTCTCTTCTGTTCTCTGTGATGTTTTATTCTGTGAAAGACAGTTTCAACATTGTTGCATATTTCTTTGTGTTAATTTGACACAAATTGTGCTTTTTATTTCTATAAGACAGGTTTCTAAAATCTTTTCTACGTGCCAAATGTAGAGATTTCAAACTAGCTTGATGGTTTCTCGGCAGAAATAGAAGTAAGGAAATAATTTTCTATGGAGACTTGAGGTTCCAAAAGTCGCAAACTGAATGTGCTACTCTGGAACTGCAATTCAAGCAAGAATTAATTTTAAAGAGAATGGTGACTCATAAGGATGAAACTGCCTCCTTGATTCCATTTTATATCAAAACAGCCAGTTTGGGGCAGTGACCAGCAGTTGTGAAGATAATAATTGCAGTTTATTTTGAAGAAAAATCAATGAAAAATCAAAACAACTTCCTGCGCAAAAGATTTCAGAACACTTGTCATTTTGCAAAGGTTAGCTGATTTCCCCAAGGTCAGAAAACGTAAGATAGATATCAGATTATGAATGAAAAGAACGAGAATTTTGTCTTAATCTAGAGTATCTGTCCAATGCCTATTTAATATTTATATTCATGTAGTGCAAAGTTAAAGATAGCCTATCTCTGTGCTAAGATTTAACATTAACAACATTTCACATACTTGCAGGCAGACCCCGTGGAAATCCCATGTGACAGGAAAGACAGATACACTGTTTTCCAAAATTCAGTTTTGCATTAGTCACTCACCACTTCTGAGAACACCAAGGGCTAATTAACCTTCCTTGATTTTGCATCTGCCAAATGTACAACCAGATCCATTCAAGGGAAGAGTCATCCTCTTCCTCTCTTCTGGCTCTTACAGTACTTAAAATATTGTTACAAGTCACTCAACAGTAGAATATAACACTCTGGTCCTGGAAACAACATTAGGATTTTTGATTTTCAAAAAGTGTATTTCTAAAAAGCTACTATGTGCATGATTTGGGGGATTTTTATTTCAATATCAGTTCACAGGTATCTGCAATTGTTTTAAATTGGCTTCAATTTTGCTTAGGAGCAACATCCCAAAACATGCGAACAAGTCAACTGCAGCTAAAAGTTGCATACATATGTTATACAAATTTGGGAAGAGAAAATATTTTTGACACCTTTTTAAAATTTATTTTAGTCACCAGCATGCTTTCAGGATTGTTTCCACTAGTCAAGATTTTTTATTAGTGAACCACAGCATTATAAAATGTTGTTTAGAACATTGGTAATCTCTGTGTGGATGTAAGTCAACTTCACACACAAAGTGGGACTGTGACCTCTCTCTACTAGATGAGCCAGGTTTGCATTTTTAGCTGCCAAATACTGAAAACCTTCAGGGGTGGAAGAGGCATGATTTCTGTGGGAAGCTTATTCAGCACTGCACTTCTGGTGACAAGACATTTTCTCTGTATTTGAGTTGCCAAGCCACCTCTCATACTACACCTGAGCTTGTTACTACTGAGAAGAGCTTGGGTCCATCATCTTTGAAATTTCCCTTTAAAGGAATTTAAGGCTGTTTGTCAGAGGAAACAGTGAGGAAACAAATCCCTCCATTTCTTCTCAAGGCTGGTGTGTTCTAGGCCCCTGATCATCCCGTAGCCCCTCACTGGATCGTTTTGAATGTGTGCCCAGCTGTAGCATCCACAGTGCAGCCTCACCAGGGCTGTACAGAGTGTGAAAAACAACTTCCCTCACATTCATTCTCTTGGAACTGCAGTATCAATTTTAAGCCATAATTAGACGTGTAGAAAAATGTATTTTGTAACAAATATTTGTAGTAACTCTAAAAGGAGTATTTTAATTAGACCGAACAAGAAGACAGTTGAAGCAAAGAACAGGTCATCTTCATAAGGAGCAGTCGGCTTGGTCCAAAGAGGAATTAGAACCTAAAGGCTTAACTACTAGAAAGGTTTATTCACTGGAGGAACGCAGGATATATGAAATGAATATAGACATGAATACTGTGTAACTAAGAAGACAGTCAAAACCCTGATTCAGATATCTGACTTCAGCAGAAAATATCAATGTTACCATAAAAATCAAGATATAGAGGCTCCATTCAACTTCTTATTAAATTCTTCTTAACATCTTTTACAAGAGTTTCATAATGAATGCATAGTGAATTGATACCTATATGCACTAATTTCATTTTTACAAAACAAAGAAAATAAAATATTACATCAAACGTATTTGCCACATAATCACAAGAAGGATCATAAAATGAATGCAATTTCAAGTATACAGGTACTCATCTGTTGACATTTTGTTATAAATCAGCAGAGAATGTGCAGCAAATCCAATCAAAGAGCAGAAAAAAAGCCTTGAAGATTAATTACATTTTCAAATTGAGTCCCAGAAATTCAGTTTCAAAAGAAAGCAATGTATCCTCTTTACTCACATCTGTCTTTTCTCTCATGCTACATGAATTCCTCAGGGTTGCTTGTTGCTATTTTAAACTAATAATTTCCTGTAGCTGTTCTGCCACATAAAAGAAACAGTATACAATTTAGTATAACTTTCCTTCACTGTACTTAGATTCAGTACTAAAATGTTATCCCTGGATAGACCAGAAAGGCAAGGCTTGCTGAAGTTATGTTGCCCTGAAAAAGAGGATGGACTCATTATGACAATGGAAGACTTATACTTTAAAAAAGTTATTAACTGTTTATATGTTACACTAAAATAATCTACAGGAGAAGTTAAAAAAAATGTATTAGAGTTGGCAGATTCACATTAGAATACTAACAACTATCTTGAAAAACTTTTCCCATGAATTTTGGAAAGACTATTAGTCACATCAGTTGCTATCTTAATACAGTTGATCCTCCTCACAAGAAGAAGAAAATAAAGCAAATAAAAAAAATTCAAATGATTTACCATAAAAATGATGAAAAAACCCTTGAACACTGTGGGCAGAAGCAGTACATTGTAAAAATGTAATTTCACTTTTTTCTGCTGTTTTCTCCACATGTGAAAAAGTTAGGAGTAAGTAAGATACGTAGTTATATTTGTTGATGTCAGTAGAGAATGCTGAAGAGCCTTGTCTTACTATCCCGGACATATTGCCTCTTCCACATTTTTCTCTATTTCTTTAGATGTTTAATGTTGATAGATGTTCCAGGTTGTCTTGCAGTTGACAAAAAGATCTACATTTTAGGAGTGGTGAGGAAGGTGAGCCTGAATTTTGTGATCTTATGCCTTTGAAAGTGTCTATTAATCATTATATTTGAAAAAAATTGAAGACTGTTCTCATGTATTTTATGAAGATGCTGTAACGCTCTCTGGAATTTCAGAATATTTCAAGAATGTGCATAACAGTCTGGAAAATAAGACTTAGCCTTTTAGACTCTCATTAAAGAATATATTCTATTAACAATTCTGAGCTCATGTCTTCTCATTACCAGAAGACAAGTGTATGGTTGTCATTATCTCACTGAATTTCCAGACACCTAATTTGTTGGCAGCCTTATTTCATTTAACCATTCTTAACATGAAGCAGCCTTCCTTGCAGTGTATTTCATAGCAAATTTTGAAGACTAGACATTAGTTCACACCATGAGTGGGCTTCGGTCCTGAACTGTTGAGTACAGGAGTGTGTCTTGAACTAGTGTTCAAGTGACAGGTTTTGAGTTTCTGGGTGGTTTGGAGGATGAAAAGTAAATACACATAAATAATATGTTCTCCATGGTTCTGGGTTGTGTATTTCTAAATGTAACTTATTTTTTTTTTCTTGAAGCAAAACTTTTTTTTTTGTATAATGATTTGTTGTGTTAATACTGCTTAGTACAGTACTACATATATGATATGTAGTGTATTGTGTTAATACTATCATAGTACTATACTATACCTGAACTTGATTAATGGAGTTGCAGGATCAGAGAATTGTTTTTGGAAGGGATTTTTGAAGGTCATCTAGTCTGATTCCCTGCTCAGGCAGCACCCTTTCCAGTCCATTTTTTATATCCTGCCCTGAGGCAGGGTAATCCAGGCTCTTGTTAATAGATCCCTTGGGACAGATTAGAGTGAAATGACACTCAAAGACCAGTATATACAGATATATATGTATATTGTGGGGTAGGTTTATTTTGGAGCAATATTATTCCAATGGAAAGGAGGTATGCAAACATTTTTTTTATCGATAGAAATGAAAAAAAAAAAGTAAAAAAAAATAATAATAAAAAAAACAAGGCAAGGCAAGGCAAGGAAGAGAGAATGAAAGACAGAGAGAAAGAAGGCTAAGAGCAGATGGTGGAAAGATGTCACCATTTGTGGATGCAGCAATGAGACCTGCTTGTTGCAATTTTAGTGTCCTTTGCCAAAGGGATTTGTCTTGGTTTGTCAGGGGTGAGGGAAGTCCCTGAAATATAAAGTTCAATGTGTTTATTTAGGTTCAGGTTCAGGTGGGAATGCCCAGGTATCTCTCCTCAGGGGGGAAGTTTTATGTTGTCTGATGCAACACTGTGGGTCTTCCACAGTCCTCTGGTGGAAGGCCCCAGAAATGAGACTGGGGGCATTTTGGTGGTATTTGAAGGTCACAAATGCGCTATTTGAACAGTGTATATGAGAAGTTGCTTCCTTTTGTCACAGCAGAAGTTTTGTTCAGATTCATCAGGATGTGTTAACCAGACCTCATCCAGCAAGGCCTGGAATTAGCACCAGCCTATTGTTCCCTTCTGTGCTTATCTCAAGTGCCTTATGGCAAATCCTTTCTTTATCCTTGACAGCATTTGAGACAGGCAGCTGTGCTCTTTAACTGTGCCAGGACTGTGTCCAGATGGCTTTTGAGTGTCACCAAGGGGGGGACCACAACCTCTGTGGGCAACCTGAGCCAGTGCTCAGTCACCCACCAGCACAGTAAAATAAGGATTTGTGAAGTTCATATGGAACCTCCTGTGTTCCTGTCACTGGGTTCACTGAAAAAAGCAGGACTCTGTCCCTTTGCACTGTCCATTCAGGTATTTGTACATAAGATCCCCTTGAGCCTTCCCTTCTATGACCTGAGCAGTCCCAGGTGTTTGGCTGATTTTTACCTTTTGGGACACTGCATCCGGCACTTCCAAAGCCTTTTTTATTTTTAGTTCAAAGTAAGAAAAGAAGTTTAGAGCCATCTCAAATGAGCTGCTTGAGGCTTTCATTCTTTAATATCCGCACACAATATTGATAATTACTTTATAGGTCTTTTCTTACATCTGAATTTTTTCCAATCAAAATGGAGGCTGCTCACAGAATTTCCCAAATAAAAATCTCACAACCATGTTACAACTCCACCTTTATTTCAATCCCTCTACTGCAGAATATAAATTTTATGATCATTTAATCTAAACTTTTTGAGTGGGCCTACTGATACTGTTTCTTCATATTTAGTAACATGTTTCTTAGCTGTGTTAGAAAGTTTCTGTCTGGGGGATTTTGGTATCAGGTGGTCCTTGCCAGTCCCTTCCAGTGCAGAATATTCTGTGATATTCGTTTTATGACTTTCTAAAATAAATGCAATTATAGAAACTTTGAGGTTTAAATATATATATATATATATATATATATTGCATTTTGGACAGATTAATTTTTTTTGTTGATTTCATTGGAGGAACTTTGAAGTTCAGCGCAGATCGATAGCCAGATTGGTGAGATAGAAACTTTTTAACACACTTTTGAGTATTAGAAAGCAGTAATTCTTTATTACAGAATGCTGGTCACCCAAGGGATCCTTCCTCCATTCGAGTGCCTTGAGCACTGAGTGAACAGAGTTTTAATCATACACACTGATTACATATTCATTAACTATCCTCACTTCCTTTGACTTTATTTAACACAGTCACACACCTTATTGGAAGTCCTTATGTGGTTCTTCAGGGTCTGTCTTCATTGTCCAGTGCCCTTTTCAGGTATCTGTTCCTCAGCCCTCACTTTCTAGTGGGGGCAATATCACTGTTTTGCACAATGTCTACTTTATATGTCTTGCAGAGCTGAACTGGCATCCGGCTTTCATTTAGCATGGCTTTTGTTTGCCTAAGTTACATCCTTTATCTATTTCTACAAGGCTGTACTGCCCCTGGTAAGAGTAAAATGCTGTTTTGTTCTACTATCCTTATGCTACTCTGTTCTACCATCTTTATCATGTCGAGTTCAGCTCATAAGTGAGTGGCTTGTGCAGAGATTGAGCTCACCTTATTCTTGGTGTTGATTGTCACATGCTCTGACCTACTGAACTAATCTTGTGTGAATATGGTGTTTTTAGGCAGCAAGGTAGTAGAAACAACACACAAACCCCAAAGTGTGTTTATATGGCACCTGCCAGGAATTGAAATGTCAGTATTATAAACAATGTAGATTTTAAGCAACACTTTGCTTAGAAAATACCTGTGACATAGGTGCCGTCTACAACTGTCACATCTGAAATGTCATACCAAGTGACTGGCTTACTCCTAGTATTATCTGAAACGATGCTGGCAACCTTGTTTGTGTTTCTTTCCAGGTGTTCTCCTTTGTGTTATACACCACAGAGGCAATGGTCAATGGCTCAGAGTCCCCGTGGACATCAGTGACCAGTGGTGTTGCTCAGGGTCTGCGTGTGATCAGTGTTATTTAATGTCTTCATTAATGACACAGATGAGTGTCACTAATTTGATTGAGTGCACTCTCAGCAAATTTGCAGATGACATCAAGCAGAGCAGGGTTCTTGACACACCTGAAGGATGTGATGCCATCCAGACAGACCTGGGCAAGCTCAAGAAGTGGGCCCATGACTAAACAGACAGAAGTCCAAGGTTCTGCACCTGGGTCAGGGCAGCCCCCATTACCAATCCAGGCTGGGGATGGACAGATCCAGAGCAGCCCTGGGAGAAGGACCTGGGAGTGCTGGTGGGTGAGAGGCTGGACATGGCCCAGAAACCCCTGTGTGCTAGGCTGCACCCAAAGGCCCGTGGGCAGCAGAGCAAGGAGGGGATTCTGCCCCTCTGCCCCCCTCTGCTGAGACCCCACCTGCAGGGCTGCATCCAGCTCTGGGCTCCCAGCACAGCAAGGACAGGGACCTGCTGGAGCCGGGCCAGAGGAGGCACCAAGGGGATCAGAGGGATGGAGCATCTCTGCTGTGAGGAAAGGCTGAGAGAATTTGGATTGTTCAGACTGGAACAGAGAAGGCTTTGGGGTGACCTAATTGCAGTTTTCCAGTACCTGGAAGCTCTCTCCATCTTGGACAGAGACTATTTACAAGTGCCAGGAGTGACAGGACAAGTAGAAATTACTTCAAACTGAAGGAGAGAAGGTTTAGATTAGATAGTAGGAAAATTTCTTTGCTGTGAGGGTGATGAGACCTTGGCAGGTTTCCCAGAGAATCTGTGGCTGCCCCATTCCTGGGAATGTTCAAGAGCGGGTTGGATGGAGCTCTGAACAACCTGGTCTAGCAGGTGTCCCTGCCCATGGCAGGAGGCTGGAAAAAGATGATCCTTGAAATCTCTTCCAATCCAAACCAGCCTGTGATTCTATGGCCCTATGATCCCTTTACACCCATTAGAATTGTAGCCAGTGGGTGAAAGTCATGACACAGATCATCCGTAGTGTTTTGTTTTACTCTTAAAGAAACCAATTTTAAGTATTAAGTATCAATATTTATGGATATACAGACGAGAGTATAGACATGGATATATGAACTAGAGAAAAGAGTAGGTGCTTTTGGAGGAAGTATAGAATTTCTTCTCACTTACACCACTCAGTGTCCATTTAAAGTTGTATAGGAGTGACATAACCATTTCAGAGGTGTATAGAATTGTAAAGTGATTAAAAAAAATTATGGTGGCTTTCAAGAAAAAGTAAGACATAAATTGTATGTCTGCAGAACAAATTTAACAAGTTCAGACAACCACAGCAAATTCTGGAGATGCTCAAAACATTTCAGTTGAAAATTCCATATGCTTGATAGTTCAAAAGGAGAAAGCAGAGAAAATAGTTTAAACCCCTCATTGTCATGAGCAGGATTGTGTTATATTTGCTGCTTTAACATTTTAAAACAAACTGCACAACTTTTTTTGAGATAAACCCATTTAATTTCCAAGCCATGTGCCCTGGAATCTTCATTCCTTTTCCTTATCTATGTATGTTTCCAGACAGAAGGAATTTTTATGCTCTACCCAAAAACGACCTTGCAGTTCACTCTGAGCACTCTTCTAAACTTTACCAGACACTCCCAAAAATCTTTCAGGTTATTTTTCTCCTAATCAAGTTAATGTTACCATCTGGAATACTTCCCCCCATGTACCAATCATGCAAGTTTTGTGAATTTCATCACCAACACAGGCAAAGAGAAAGTTTAAGCAAGAGCTGAAAAGTAAAACGCAAGCAGTGCTCCAGAGCACTTATTTTAACCCAGAAGAGAATTCAAAAGTAGTCTCTGCTTTCATAGTTTTCTTTCAAGATAGCATTTGAGAATTCTACTATGTTTAAGAATATAAAATGTTAAGATAGAGCTCAGGCAAGCCAGGATTCTGCCCATCATTTTAAAAAGCAAATCATGCAATTAAATATTTAGTTGTGCATGTGTTGAATCACAGAAGGGGTTGGGTTGGAGGGGACCTTAAAGATCATTTACTTACGAGTGCCTTGCCATAAACAGGGACACCTTCCAGTGAACCAGATTGCTCAGAGCCCCATCCAACCTATCCTTGAACATTTCCAGGGATGGGGCATTTCAATGATGGCCCATTTTCTGGTCACCCTTCTAGTGCAGGTATGTAGAATTTTTGCAGTAACAGGAGGTACCACATCAGAAATTCCCCCTGTATTCTTCCATTTTTTATAACTCTAGCAAAAAAAATTCCCAACCCCTTTGTTTTGCTGCAAAATCCAAAAAAAGTTCTGAACAAGCTAAAATATGATATTGCAAAAGGCTGGGGTTGAAACTGCAGCCCTGTTTTACTCACCTGGCATGGATTGGGGTGGGATTGTTTTGGTTTCAGTTTTGAACTGCACACACTGTTAGCTTTCCTAATTCTGAGATGTGTCAAGAACTCCTAGGAAAAGGAGTCGGAAATACTTATGCATCACTCTTGATGTTTCAAATGTCAAGAGAAAGAAGAAAAAGTTTGAATGCATTATCATGCCTTACTAGTGCACTTCAAATCTCTTCCAGACACTACAGCTTAACCAAGTGAACAGCTCCTCACACTCTGCCAGTGCTTCTCAAGCCTTTTAGTTAAAGATAAAGGTCAGAGACAGTAAGATCTCAATTATCAAGGTTTCAATCAATCTCAAAAAATCTCACAGTAATTGAAATGGAGTTACTATAAATTAACAAAATTACAGTGAAATGACAAATTATTTTCTACCTTCTACTTAAAGGCTAACAAAGATTGATTTCTAACTCACATTGAGTGAAATGATTACTTCTTTTATTCATGTTTATATGTCTTAGGGATCTAGGAAACCAAAACCATACAAAGCGTATATTACCCCTAAAAAGATATTATCTGAGCACTCTTCCTGAGATTTTTCAATGTGAGTTTGTAGTTTTTGATAAGATTTTTCAAACACAATATAAAACTTTGTGAAATCATATTCAATTTAAGGACCGTCTTTTTTGAACTTATTTCATATACCATCAGATTATTCCAAGAGAAAGCTTAAGAAGTAAACACTACTTTTATTGAAAAAGTCTGACTCAGAAAAATGCTATTTGTGAAATCTCTTCCAAAATTTGGACTGGGTTCTATTCAGTTGCTTCTTTTTGAAAATCAATACAGAATACACACCACCTGCTAAATCATTTATGATATAGGAAATAAACACACAGAGAAAAAACCCAAAGAAACTAATACAAAAAATCACAGAAAAACATTACCTGAATGTGTTGCCTGGGGCAATGTTTGAAGTAGTCAAAATCCCTTCTTTAAAGCAGAGACTTCTTAATTTTTGGTTGTGTTTATATATACAAAAGGACTACACGGAGGATTACATATTTTACTTGAAAATGCCCTTGAGTTGTCATTTAACAGATGCAGCTCCCAAAAATTTTTTACTACATGCTCCCATTAAATTCACTGGGTGGAAAAAAAAAAACAAACAAAAACAAAACCTCCATATTATCAATGGAAAAAAAACTAAGGCAGTGTGGTAGTTTAAAAAAAAAAAGTTATTATTTTGAGTGATGTGAAAGGATTATTCAGCTTTTATTTATTATATAGTGACTACTATAGGCAAATACACTCTGAAACAAAAAATCACAACAGATCATTTTAACAAAAGTGATATTCTTGGGCTTAGTCTGTAATCAGAGATAAACAGAGGTCTACATTAATCTTCGGCATTTACATGCCTTAATTACTCCTCACCATAATTAATATGTTTTTTTCCCACAGACCTTTAAACCACAGCAGTTATATACAGTGAACTGTGTTGTTGTTCCAACCCTATGATTTTAGTCTTGTGTCAAGCATCTCTGAATTTGGTACTGCTTCTCTTTCCATTCTTGAATCACAGCCTGAAAACCATTTTCTAATTTTTTTTCCCCTCAAAATCGATGAAAGTCACAGTTATAATCTCATTAATAGGAATGTACACCTGAAACTCATGTTTTCTATACATTTTTAATTACTTTATGTTCTTAACACATTCCAAAAATTTAGAATTGGCACTACTGAATGATTATTATTATTAGTAGTAGTAGTAGTAGTAATAATAGTAATACTACAAATAACTGCCATCAGGCTAGTAATTAAACAGCTCTAATTTCAACAATCTGTGAGGAAATGGGAGGGCCTCATAACAATTGTTTTAATTCTGTCCTAATAAAAAAAGTGAGAAAAGAGGTTTCACCTGGTTATCCATGTATGATTCACTGGCTGTCTCTCATTAAAACTCCAAAGAGTTTTACAGGTAACAGACAAAATTGGTTTTTCTAGCAAAATGTCTCTGAAGTAATTGCAGCCCACCACATTTTGTCGCAGATATTTTTCAAGGGACAATTCATCTCTAAGTCAAATACCTTTAGGGGTCTGATTTTTTTTTGAATGGATAAGGAGGTGGATCATTAATGCTCATGAAACAATAATGTAGCTACAATTATTTTGGATCTCTAGGCCCTTAAAATTTTAAAAGTAATGTGTAGGCACCTGAGCAGCAACATCTCTAAGGAAGCAGCTTGAAAGCTTTGACTGTAGGACTTGAGACAAGCTTTTGAACCCTTTGAAAGACTCAGCTGCATATCAATATTCTTTTTATCAAACTTTCTGGATATGGCTTTCTTCCCTAGTTGGGAAAAAACACTTTGGCAATTGCTCAAGCTTTAGCAAATATTTAAATTACAAAGGCTTCACTCTGTTCCCTCCATAGGAACAAATTCCTGAAATACAGTTGTCAAGCTCAGTCATTTGGAGGCTACCTTTTTCTTCTTTTCTTTCTTTCTTTCTTTCTTTCTTTCTTTCTTTCTTTCTTTCTTTCTTTCTTTCTTTCTTTCTTTCTTTCTTTCTTTCTTTCTTTCTTTCTTTCTTTCTTTCTTTCTCTCTTTCTTTCTCTCTTTCTTTCTCTCTTTCTTTCTCTCTTTCTTTCTCTCTTTCTTTCTCTCTTTCTTTCTTTCTCTCTTTCTTTCTTTCTCTCTTTCTTTCTTTCTCTCTTTCTCTCTTTCTTTCTCTCTTTCTTTCTCTCTTTCTTTCTTTCTTTCTTTCTTTCTTTCCCTTGTCAATTGTAACTCAGATTAAACTCCATTTGGTGAATGTTGTCAATAAAAGAGAAAGCACTTTTAATAATGTATACCAGTAATAAATAAGATCCTTACTCATTCTTCCAGATACAGTGATAACGATGATAGCTATTTTAAAGAATGAAAGGCTGCCAAGTTATAAGAGCAATAAGGTTGGAAAAAACTAGTTTTAAAAATTATTTCATACACTTGATAATTTTTGTAAGTGTGAGATACTATTTGAGAGGAGAAGGGCAGGGAATTTCACAAGACTAAAATCTTGTCTGATAAGAGGATTAATCATTGCAAACAAGGCCAAGAATCCAACAATTAAATGAGAATGACTAAAAGAAAATTAATTTTGCAAATTAACTCATTTACCTGTAAATTTCCAATAACTGTGTTACATGCTCTTGAACAGAAATATGTTGCATATGTTAAATAAGTTTCTATCTGAAATGAAACACAACTGTGTTTTCAGTTGTTTCCTAAGTTGTGACTGCTCAGAATTTTGGACTCTCCCAGTCCACTTATATTTTATATTGTCTAATCTCTTCATATTTTACTTTCAATCAAATATTTGGAAGAATTAGTCACAATAATTACTGTTAATAATCATTTGTCTAAAGAAAGTGAACATAATAAAATTGATTTTTTTTTCTTCATGAATCAAACTCCACTATTTGGATATAAATAAAAATATCACATATTAATGGAAAAATGTACTGGTCATAAACCAATGAACTTGTTATTGTGAAGTGGATAAGCATGGGATTGTTTCAAAATGCAAACAAAAAAACAAAACAAACCCAAAACCAAGCAAAGAAACAGTACCAAATCCAAAAGCACATTTCTTCTGCAAAGGAATTAAAAAAAAACCCCAAGGTTATTTTTTTTCCTAAAAGTGAACATTGAATCGAACCTGAGAAAATTCCTGAAATATTTTAGTTCTCAAAATTTTTTTCATTTGGTGAAAACTAGTCAAAAATTGTTTACAATAGGAACTTTTTTATTCCTTTCCATTTAAGTAAACCTTGTTGGAGGAAGAGTGTTTCGTATATGATGGTTCTGACAAATCATGCGATTCCTATCCTATTATGATGGCAAATTAGTCATTAAAAATTATAATTTTATGACTTTATTATTTTATTTATTTTATATAAATTAAGAAAGAGACCCTTTCACGATTTTAGTCCTGTAAGTCTGTTTCTTTTGGTAGTTAAAATGTCAAGGCTGTAAAGTTTGCTTGTTTTCATGATTCGCCCATATATTGTTGCATACACACATTAACATATCTAAAATGTATATTTTGACCATTTCTTTTATGCTTCCAAGGGAAGCAAAATATAGTTATACATAATTAAAAAAAAAAAAAAAACAAACAAAAACAAAACAACCAAAAAAGACAAAAAAAAAAAAGAGAACCCAACAAACCCAAAAAACTCCAAGATTTTTTTCTATTGTTGTTTTTTGTAAATCAGACATAGGAGGCACTTCCTTCTCTTTCAGCAAATATTTGTCTTCCTTATCCACTGTATTTTATTGCCTCCTGTGCCTGTTCCTGATATCTCATCCCAAATTCAATGAAGAAACACTCAATTAGACTGTAAAATAATAGGGACTGTATTTCAGTGATAAGAATGAAATAGAGACATTGTAGCTCAGATAAATTAAAAAAAACCTATTTGCTCAATTTGGGAAAGATTTTAGGATGGTGACTCATGGTAATTATTTCCTGTCTTGAAATCAAATTTTCCTTTTCTCAGTACAAAAAGTGGCCTATTTCTAGTGGCAGTCCTAACATAAAAAAAAAAATAAATAAAAAAAAAAGTTAATTTAGGTTTTTTTGCTGTTTCCTATTTTCTCATCTGAATTGTTTTTACCGTTGTACAGAATTATTTGGTATCACAATCAAAGCTTTACACCCTTTAACTTATGCTTTCAAAACAATTTAGCTATAGGAAAATAAGTAACCATAAGTGTCCCCTACATGACCCCTTTCTTTCACAAAACACAAGTATCCCTGAATCAATTTTATTCTTATCACCTCAAGCCAAGAGTTTTACTACCAACCATCAGAGATTGACCACTTGGTGAGTAACCTAAAGAAACCAAGGTATGTGCAACGTGATAATTGTCAGAGAAAACACAGAAGGATACTAATATTTTTTATTACCTGATAGTCATATAGGAAGTCCTCTTCTGGGCTGAAAGGCTTTTTCCCAACACTAAACCTAATCCTGACTCCTTAGGAGTCAAAATTATTTAAGAAGAGGGAGAAAACATAGCATGGCATGTGGCAGGGAATAAAAAAATAGTCGTACTTGAAAGGAAAAGGGATCTTTAAAAGTAGACAATAAAATTTCTATTATGAACACTGATTAAAATTTCAGCTATGAAACCAATTTTTTTTTTAAATTATAGTAAATTCAATGTAAACACAAAGGATTAGACCAGTGGATCTACAACTTGACATATCTTCACAGACCCATAGCAGAACCACTAGTGATGGAAATGTCTCTGTTGTGTAATGATCCATCCTCCTTGATCTTGAAAGACTGCACCTTTTTCACCAATAAGGGGCAAATTCAAATAGTAAGGTTTAAAAAAAAAACAGTGAAATTTAATTGTCTGCACCTGACAGCTAAGTTTTATAGATTGTCAGTTCCTTTTGTTTTGCCTCTCACAGGATTTCTACTCCTTTCTTCTTCCCTCTGTACAAAGATCTTTTATTTATCCACTTTCCAATTTTAATTTTAAACTTTTCTTCAGTGCTATTGACTAACATTTGACACTTTGTTCCTTAGACTAATTAGTGTCTGAGACTTAAAGAAAACAGGCTTTTATAAGATGTTGTGTATTTTTTTTCCCTTCAATGCAGTTACAGCAGGCAGCATATGCCACATCTTGGTAATTATATAACAGGAAAAAAATATTTAAAGCTGGAGGACAGCTATAATAACAATGAAGAGCAACTCAACTTTCAACAGAGCTCTAAGAGTACTCTTGCATGATTTTAAGATAGTCAAGAAATTATATAGATAAATAATAAAGGAAAAGACATTTTGTAATACGGATGTTGTGATTCTCCTCTCACTGATACAGATATAAAGAAGTAGTCATTATATATCTACTGAGGTAACCTAGATATTTTCTGACATTATTCTATCAAAAAAAATAAACCCAAAAAGGCAGCTAGTCCCACTCTAATGCTTGGGTTTATATTAGCCCTGAAGCAATTTTTATTACTTTATTCCAATATAAATTTGTTCTGAACTTCCAAGTCTCTGGCCAGATATAAATTGATATTTTCCTTCGCTGTGGTACTATGATGTATTCTTTTATTTAAGGTAAATTTTCTTTGATAGTTATTGGTACTCAGGAATCATTGCTTCATGAAGGAATTCTTGGATATCCAACACACATTCTTTGGAAAAATTATCAACAATAGCATATCATCTGAAAACTATTCTATTTGATTATGGTTTTGATTTATGGTTGAAAATGAAATTAATTTAGGAATAACAAATTGAAAAGGATGTTGCAGACTATGTCATGGGAAAGTAGGAACCAAAATGTTAATCGGGACTTCTTTTTCCTTAAAAATACTGGATTTTTTTACAGAAACACAGGAAAAGGAAGCTGAAGAATTTATCACATTTGTCAGTTTGTCTCTTTTTTCTCACTGTATTTCATACCATTTTGTACAGAACAATGTACAGACAATAAAAAACTCCCCAAAAAATCTCCCCCAAACCATCAAAAGGAATAAATATTTCATGTCTTAATTGCCTAAATATTGCAAGGTGAAAAAAATGAAAATTAAAAGGCTCCTAAGTATATATTGAAAAGTTAGAGTGTTAAAACCCTTAGTTATTGTATAATAAGTGTATTAATATTTTAAGCATTTATAATTGTAAATTCCTGTAATGTAACAATAAGAAGCCATCTTGGTAAGCAAAAAGGGGAGAGGGGGCTCTTGGAAAACCGCCCCCCCCCAAGCAGCCGAAAGAGAGAAGAGCCCCCGCGCCTGCAGCA
>VWZU01018812.1:331943-351807 GCA_013397095.1 Sterrhoptilus dennistouni
TGGTTCTGAATCTACTGATGAGAGTATTTTTGGAAAAAGTGCTAGAAAACATCTTGACTCACTCTTGGACTTAATGCTATACCTCCTACATTTTCTGTACCATAGCAAACACCTAACTTATGTCATATAAGAGAAAGAACATTTCATTTTTTAAGAAAAGAACAGTTGTACCATCTTGTTCCTATTTCAGATCTCAATTTTTCTGATTGTTCAAGTAATTATTCCTTTTATATCCTTTAGGGCTTAATCTTTTAGGATATTTGGTTTTCTTAAAAAAATAAGGTATGACTGATATTGAGAGTTTTATTTTAAAAAAAAAAGCTAAAATAAGTATTGTAATTACTTCATAATTAGTAAGAACATTTTATTTCTCTCCCCTTAATACATTGGCTAAAATCTTACTTTGCACAAGACGAGAAAAGTTAAGTTCCTACTATCCATATTTCTTAGAAGATATATGGGAACATTAAACTCTCTTTTAAATTTTTACCCCGATGACTAGGATGTTTTCATCTCACATATCTTAACATTTAATCTAACTTCATTATCAGTTGTATCATTATCAGTTCTCTTTCAGTCTACAAACGTATGAGTACATTTTATAATGCAATTTTTTTTCTTTTTGCTACTTCCAACTAACCTGTACATTCTCCATTTTGCTACTTCCAGCTAACCTGTACATCCTCCATCCTCCATTAGAAAAACCCTCTGAGGTGGTTTAGTTAGTTCCACTTTAGATTTGCTGAAAAGCTGCAAAATTAGCTTTTTCAGCTTCTTTCCCATTTATTGACACTGATCAAAACACCTCACTGTTTCCTTTCATAGATTTCCTGAATAACATTAAACTTAGAGAAATAACAAATGTCCTGCTACATCTCTTGAGGGAGTTTGAGCGAGTTTATTGTTGTTTCTTGTTGGTTTGGTTTTTTTCAATTTACATAATTTTTATTGTTTATCTTTTCATTTGCATGCATTTAGTTCCCTCAAGAGAAATATATGTTTTGCCAATAAATATTTGTTTCTCCTAGTAGCCCTTGCTCACTGTTAAAGGGTTCTCTTGTAGCATTTCATGCAACAATGTTCTTTACGTCAGTAAAGGTAGTTCTGGTACTCCTTTAGACTCCTTTAGATATTTCCAAATTGTACTCATGAATGCTTTTGATTATCAAATGAAGCAAATGTGGTTTGTCAAGTCCTGTGTATGAAGAATTTCATTTTGCATCTCTCATTGCAATTTATCATTGAATCTGTGTTGTAATTTAATTTTTTATGGCATCATGTAATATTAATTATCACACACTCTTCCACTTTCTACCATACTGAATGATTTCCATTCTCCATTTATGTCCACTCTGTAAAATTCAGTTTATCATATGATTAACTTAAAGTTTTTAATTGAACTTCACTAGGTCCAGCTAAAAAATACATGAATATAAAATAAATTTCTGTCTCTGAAGTATCTCTTGCTATAACATGTCCACAAAGTATCTTCAGATTGCAATTTAACCAATCAAAATTAAAAAATAAATAAATAAATAAATAAACAAAGAAAAAGGAACAACCTCCATCTTGTTCAAGGTGTCTTACAATTTAGGTGGAAAATCCTTATAGCTTTTAATTGATAAATCTAATTTTGTCAAAATTATAACATCTTTAACAGAGGAATAAATATTTTAACTGAAAATCCTAAACAGTTCTCTAGTCTGCTTTAGCAGGAAGGTTCAAGTCCTCATATAATGTCTACATGCATAATCAGTAGAAGAAATTTTAGATATTCTGAAAAGACTTTTTTTAAACTGTTTTAGGCTGATATTTCTTCTGTTCATGGAGAAAGTAGCAAGATGATCAATCTAGATGTCTCCTGAACTTTCTTTATCATACAAAGTGCCCACCATTGATACTGACTCATGGAAATTCTAAGACAGTACATGGTTTCCAGTCTCATTGATTCTTTTTTATATGAAGATATCTGGATACCTAAGCACATTAAAAACAATTTTTAAGAGTATTTGTATTTTTTAAAATATCCATATTTTCTACAAAAAATATTTTCCTGCAGATTTTATCAATACAATCAAGAGTTAATTCAAGATTAAAATAGTATCTTGGTCCTTCTAATTTTTTTTTATCTATAAGGATAGCCCAGTTATGGACATTGATGACTGGATGACTAAGCCTGGTATAACCAAGCAAAAACAAGCACAGGAACATGAATTTTATTGAGATAGGAACTCTGAAACTTTTTGACCAGCCAGTCATCACCAGTAGTATAAAATACAAGTAACTCTGGCAAGGCAAGTAGACCTTAAATATAATTTTGTCATGGTAGGGAACATCAGTATGGCTGCAGTTGACAGGAAGCAGTTCAGGAGCGGTTGCAGCGTAACTGGTCTTTCAGCTTTTCATTCAGACTTCTCTTTTCCCATTCTGATTCTTGTTCTACTTCCTCTGTCCAAAGCATAAAGTCAAAATAAATTATTATATGCATATTTATATAGCTTTAACACCACAGAAGGTAATGCACTGACTGCTTTTCAGACTGGAAACTCTTCTTGTTCAGTGATAAAAGACAATGCTGAACTGTTCAAAGGTTAATATGTTCTCCTCCTCTTTGTCTCAGCATTGAGAAGGAAGGCTATGGTGGTGAGGGGGATAACCTAATTGCCTCATGTACTAACTGCCCTGTGTGTTGACAGCATCACAAAGGAAAGAAGAGAAAAATTATGTGGTCACATGCCTTGTTTCTGTAGGATCAAGACAATTCTGTATTACATTTACTGTTGAACTAATCAACTGATATGCAACCTCAAGTGATTTAAATTCAACTGGGTACTGGACTAGAAGCAAATAAACAAACAAACAAACAAAAATCAGGTGATATTGGTCATTGATCACTTTGGCTGGCAATAGTGAATTGAGCCCTGGAAACTCTTTTGTTTGCTTGCTAGACAGTCACAGAATCCCAGAATACCTGGCCTTGAACATTTCCAAGGACACCCACAACTTCTCTGGGCAACCTGTTCTAGTGCCTCATTAACATTTACAGTAAATATTTTCTTTCTAATATTAAATCTAAACATACTCTCAGTTTGGAGCCATTCCCCCTTGTCCTGTCATTCCATGTCCTTGCAAAAAGTCCCTCTCCAGCTTTCTTGTCGTCCCCTTTCGGTACTGGAAGGCTGCTGTAAGGACTTCCTGGAGCCTTCCCTTCTCCAGGCTGAGCAGTCCAGCACAGAACCTGCCCTCTGAACAAGTAAATGCTGACAACATCGAACATAAGGCAGGTTTCAATAGCTTACATAGAAGGTTATTATCAATGTTTAGCCTACAATTTTGCTTAGAACGTCATAGTAATAGTTTTTTGGCTGGCTTTCTGTTTCTTTGCTTGTTTCTTACAGATACTATTCAGATGACAGGTGTCTATACTAGATTAATTTTTTTTAGGAAATCATGGCTGTTTAAACTTCAAGGAGTTTTGAGAATTTAAAACATTTTTTTTTCCTTATCTCCTTTTTATTGATCATTCTTTCGTTTGTTACCTTGTTCCATCACTGTCTTTGTGTGTAATGATAAGAGGGAATACAAGTCTGCAGACAATTAAGGGGCCTGACCTGATCTAAGAGCTGACAGGTATTGGAAATGGAACCAAATATGTGTACAGAGATATTCCATAAATACATTTTTTGAGATAAATATGTCATTAAAAAAGCATAATATATCCAGGCCTTTAATAAAATACATTATGGGACATTAAATCAATTAAAAGTTTAGAGGCATACACAGGTATTTTATCGAAGTAAGGAAAATTTCTTCATTAGTCCAAAAGTTCTCCATTTATCTACACAAAATGAGTGACTTATCCAACATAAAAATACTATTAGAAGAAAATTTTATTTTACTTTATACTCATCTATTTTTGGTAAAAGCTATATATATGTCTGTGTGTGTATGTGTGAGTGTGAATATGCATATGCATAACAAATTATAAATGCTGTAGGAAAACTATGATTTAGCTGGGATGTGACTAAATCCCTTTCATACTTTAGTAATGGTATAAGCACTTTCTAAAATCAGATACATAATTTGGACCCTTGATTACATTTTGTTAGTAAGTTGATTTCATTAGAATTTAAAGAAAAAGAAAAATAAAGAAAAAATGTTTTCCATATAAACAACATCACTAATAGGTTCAAAAGTATACAGCAATAAAAAAAGATTCTCACATGGCTCAATGAGCTGGGCTTTAAGATCTTCACAAAAATTATCATCACTGCTTGCTTCATCTCTGCTGGTTTTTTGTGCTAAATGAAAACATATCATCAAATAGTGTAAGAAATTATAAAGTTTTGAGAGTCAGTAGAAGAGTAGTATATGTAACAGTAGTAAAATAATGAGTATATACATATACCAATGGATTCAAAAATGTCACCAGGGGCAGATTCAGGAATATGATACCCTTGAAATCACTGAATCACAGAATGGTTTGGGAGGAAAGGGACATTAAAAATCATTTCATTCCAACCCCTTTGCCATGGGCAGGGACACCTTACACTGGACCAGGTTGCCCAAAGCTCCATCCAACCTGGCTTTGGACACTTCCAGAGATGGAGCAGGCACAGCTTCTCTGGACAGCCTGTGCCAGTGCCTCACTGTCCTCACAGGAAATAATTTCTTTCCAAAATATGACCTAAATCTACTCTCTTTCAATCAAGAAAAACATTTCAAAAATACAGGAACTAGTAGTTAGAGCTGTCACAAAGTTCTGCAACAGCTTTATCACGTGATTTTATTACACCAGTTTGTATCCTTAGCATATTTCAAAAGACTTGTAAGATGTAGATTTCTACTTCTGGCTCAGCCCACATCACTACTCTCTATAAAAGCAAATAAAAGCAAAGAGCCTTATTACAGAAAGAGCCTCAATAGGCTAGATGGTCTGTAATCCAGAAACAACTATTTCTCTTCATTTGCTGAACTAGGATAAGTGCAGAGGCAGAGCACTAAATTTAGGAGATTAATTACCAAATTAATGAAACCAGCTCAGATTTTCTTTGAACTTCACTCAGAGGAGAGAACTGAATTCTGATTTTATATTCTTTTTGACTGCTGCAGTTGCTGAGCCTCATACATCGAGATGGGCCTGTCTGAATCCAAGTCCTTATGGACATACCCTTCAGAAGCCAGGAGTTTACACACTGAAGGAAACTTGGATGGCAACTGATTTAAGGTCAACCTCAGCTTAGATACTGAGGTTCTAAATATAATACTTTTGAGTTTAAATTAGGAATTTGATCCCAAGTACCATCCTCAATAGTTGTTGGATTCCCAGATGGACAAAGAAGCCTCAACACAGAGAATTTAAAATTATTTTCTTAATGACCAATTAAAAGAATGTTTTAAATTATTGATGCAGCTTTTGTGTAGAAGGAAAAAAAAAGAAAGAAAGACAAAAAATTAAACCAACACCCATGAAAACATCTTTCCTTTTTCATTTTGAGCACTCAACTTCTGTTCAATACCTCCCCTTTCTCCTTTCAGATTCGCTTGTTTGTGATGAGAGTTGCACAGACTTTCTCCCAGTGCTTTTGGTTAGTCTTCTGCTGGTGCAGGAGGCTGAGGTCAGAACAGTTGTACACACTGGTTTGCATCCTTAGCACACTTCAGAAGCAGACTTTTAAGATGTGGGTTTCTACTTCTGTCCCTGCCCATGTCAAAGTTTTACTTCTGTGACTCTCTGCTTCATGCTTTTTCCTTCATTCTGTTTTATTCTCAATGCAGCAATCTGAGCCCCCCATAGAGCACGGTCCCTCAAAAGTAACCCTGGAGCAGTGTGGGCCCCCCTATGGCTCTTTGTTTAGGGGCATGGAACTTGTGCTGTACATTGAATTAGACCAGCCTAATTTTCTAGAAATGTCTTTATATAAGATAATATGATTGTTACTGAACTTAGATTGCCTGTAATTTCAATTTACAGATTCAATTAGTTGTAGTTTTAAACCAGTTTCTTACACAAATCTTCATGCTTAGATCTGAAACCGATGTGGAACGTTTTCTCTATGCTCTGCAGCTTACACTGAAACTTTTTTTTCCCGTAAGTGTGCCTTCTGATAAATTTTTTTGAAAGACAATTAGTGCAGAGACAGCAAGGCCTATCTTACATGAGCGGACTGAAAGAGCTTGGCTTGTTTAGCCCAGCAAAACATAAGATAAGAGGGTAGTGATTGTTCTCTGTAAGTACCTCTGGGAACAAACACAAGGGAGAGGGACAAGCTATTAAAGCTAAAAGACAATATCAAAGCTGGAACAAAGGTATGTAATTTGGTCTGAAAATTGCACTGTAAATTAGGAGATTATTTGTAACCGAGAGAAAATGAAGTTGTGAAGCAGTACCTAAAAGGAGAACTAAAAAACCGTGCAGACACAGACTAGCTCTAATGAAGGGAAATATGAGCATATGAACAAGATTAAATCATGAGTAACCTACAGTAGCAGATAATTTAACTTGACAGTCAAGGAAAATTCTTCCTGATTTTCGGAGGGTGGGGTTTTTTGGGGTTTTGTTTTGATTTGGTTTGGTTTGCTTGTTGTTTGTTTTTTCTCCCTATTGTTTGGGGTTTTTTCTTAGTCGATTAGTTGGTTTGTGAGGAGATCTGTTTTGGTTTTGGGAATGTATTTTGATTGGTTTGAGTGTATTGGTTTGGGGGATTTTTCCATTAATCTTGATACTGGATAAGTTTATTGGAAGCACATTAACCAGCCATAATCAGATTTTTTGGGGACTTGTTGCAATGTAAGTGTAGTTCTCCTTCAGCTCACTTTATAAAGAAGGACCTCTCCAAAATGGAACATTTGCAACAAAAGAACAAAAGACAGTGAAACTTCACCTCATCTGGTGGCAGTAGAGTTCATCAGGGACACACCAGATATCAGCCACTATTACAGAACACCCACTCTTCAATTTTACATCTCACTCTAAATAAGAAGAGGTGGAAATTTATTCTAGAGTTGTTCTTGATTTCACTGTACATTATAGCTCTTGAATTAATTTTTTTGATGTTGAAAAGTGTTCTGATCTCCTGTAAGCACACAAACCTAATTACTTATGCCATTATAAGGTACATTATTCATTTTCTGGCAGTATTTTTTGTCTGTAATAATGCACAAACATGACGGACACTGGCAGATCTGACAACACAATGTGATGTGCAATTAGTCTTAAAAGCGAGCCTGTTATGTACCTTTCTTGCATTAGATTACATTGTAAGTATTAATTCAGTCTCAGAAATCTTCTGTAAGACAATAATATCCTGGTTTGTGAGCATGTCAAAATTGTGTTTCAACAATCACTGAGATTCTGTTAAGGATATCTATCTCATCTGTTCAGGATTTCAATTTTCAGAAAATGTTGGAGAAAAAAGAGAACTTAGAGCCTAAACTGTCAATAAACTTCCAGTCTCCAATACAACAACAACAAAAATTTTAGTACTAAATCTATCAATAAATCAAATAGGCGCACTGTTTCACATGACCCTTCCTCCTCTTCTTACCTTACACCCTGTACTGAAAACCACACTTGATGGGACTTGCTTTCTGACTGCAGCTTCTGTGACAGAATCCCAGAATAGTTCAGGTTGGAAGGGACCACAGTGGGTCATCTAGTCCAACCTCCCTCCCCAAGCAGGGTCATCCCAGAGCACATGGCACAGGATTGTATCCAGATGGTTCTGGAATGTCTCCAGTGAGGGAGACTTCACACCCTCTCTGGGTGATCTGTCCCAGTGTTTGGTCACTCCACAGTGATGAAGTTCTTCCTCATGTTCAGATGGAAATCCCCATGCATCAGTTTCTGCCCATTGCCTCTCGTCCCATTGCTGGGGACCATGGAAAAGAGCCTGGTCCCTGCTCTTGACACTGACCCTTCAGATATTTATAGATATTGATGAGGTCCTGTTGCTTGACAGTTGCTGTGAAAACAAAGTTTCCCAGCTATACCTAAGGTCTATATTCAAAGATTCCAAAGCCTATACAAACAAGATCCAGAGAATGAGAAGTCTAGAGGAAAGGCTGGTACCCAGTCAGGGTAGATACATTTCCTTTCTGCATTACTAACGGCAATCTGTCAAGCTGCAGTTCACATCCTCTGTTTAATTGTATTTTTACCTCCTTCCCAGAAAGATGTGTGTTTTGCTGACAGGCAAGAGGTTGCTACACCATTAGAATTTGCCTTGTGAAAAAGAATTATTAAAATCTGCCTCAGCTACAGCACAGGACCAAATCCTTATATAGAAAAGTTTGTAAATGTAGGAAAATGATAAAGCTCCTAGTGAGGAAGCATGATTTTCGGAACCACTGCAAGTTATTTTATTTTGATAAGCAGGACATTCTCTCCACATAATTTTATTGTCTGCTAGTTCATATTGTTAAGTAATGTCAATATAAAACAAAGCCCAGTGTATTTTAGGGCCATCACATCATCCCTATTGAGATTTACTGCTGGGACCTGGAAGTGCTTTATTCCAGATTGCTAACCTCCCCTCTCCTTTGTGAGCCTGCACATGATTCAGATAAAGTACTGACAGGAGCACTTGCTTATCCTGATTTAAAGTTCATGTAATTCTGTGGAGATTGTTCTACTGACATTAATGGAGTTTGTATTGGGCCCTTTTAGCACACTGTCAGGATCCTAAGTCTCTGGGCAGCACTCCAAGGTCCCTAAATGGGCACGACAAGCAGTCTCACTAAGTGAATGGTGCTCCCACTATTCCCCTCCGATGCACAACTACCCTTTTTAAAATATGTTTGTATGGAAGGCTGTTCTATTTATGATTGATACAGGAACTACCAAGATATATGATCAGCCACACCTTACACAGCTTCTCCCTTTTCCCAAAACGATAAATCTACATTAAATCTCATTAACTGAGTAACTGAGGCTCACGTTATTTCTTCAAGTTGCAGATGCAATTGGAAGATAAAATAAAAATAGAATTAAGTAAATAATTAAATTATATTGCTTTAAAAAAATTAACAAAATAAGCAAACAAAGGGATTCTAGTGATAGGACAAAGGGTAAGGGTTTTAGAGTAGAAGAGGGTAGATTGAAATTAGATATAAGAAGAAACTTTTTATAATGAGATTAGCAAAACATTAGAATGGGTTGCCCCAAGGGTTGGTAGATGCCCAGTCTTTGGAAACATTCATGGTCACGTTGGATGGAGCTTTCATCAACCTGATTTAGTTGTCCCTGATCAGTACAGGGGTAGTTGGACTGGATTACATTGAAACCTCCCTTCCAACCCAAACTATTCTATGATCCTAGTAAAATCTACAGTTTCAGCATTCAAGTGAAGCCAAAAGTTAAGAATAGCTGCATTTTATGAGTATGATAAGTAACACATTAAAACTGACTTTTAGAGAAGTTCACATAATCTATGAAATCTTCATTAGTCATTTTGTCTGAGAGATGCAAAACAAAGCCAGAAGGTTGACTGTTGCCTGTGATTTATTCTGTCCAACTGCACTGTGGCACTCAGTGAGAGATGATAAGAAATTAGTAATGTTTGACTGCAAGTCAAAAAAAAAAAGAAAAACTGCCATTCCATGGACCACAGGCATGGAACATAAATGTGGCACATTCTGTCAGCAACAGAAGAGTTTCGTTTGTGTCATCACTAACAGTGAAATGCAGTTTCTAGAGATGGAAAGTACTAACTATTTCACTAATAAAATTGTAATAGAAACACTTACATGAGTCCACAAAGACCTTTGACCCCCCTGATATTATTGAGAACAGTTTTTGCTATTTTCTGGAAATGCCACACTGAGGACCAAAAGAAAGATCAGGAAAAAAATCCAGAAGAGCAAAATATTATTTGGAAGAGAAGTAAAAGAATTAAAGAAAAAAAAAAAAAAAAAAAAAAAAAAAAAAACAACAACAAACCCCATGCATTAATAAAGGCCTGCCTTCAACCTGGTCTCCCTAATTAACTCCAAAATAAATCAATAAACTCAGAACTTCACACAACTTTCTGCAACCCAAGAAACTCTGGTAAAATCAACAGGATGCACAGCTGCCATTATGCACCTATGTCCAACGATAAATTCTCTGGACTTTACGGTCTTCCACACCAAGTTCTTTTAGAACAGTTAAATTCTTTGCTCACTTACAGCAACACCTGGGGAGTTTGTCTCCTGGGATACAGAAAAGGGAGAATATCTACCAAGGTTTTTTATTAAAACAATGAAACATCTGAATATTAAAACATGGTATTTAAGAGCAAGGTCATTAAACTCAGCTATAACCTCTGACTCCAAACTCAACTAAATCACAGAGAGTATTGGCCAAATTATAACTGTTGGGAAGGAAGAAGAGGTTTGACCATGGCTGAAAAAGACCCTGGATATTTAAAGCTAGCATCCTTTTTTAAGCAAAGTAGAGTGTATGAAAGAAACAGTGGATATTTTAATGAGAGAATTCTTAACCAACTTAATAGTTTTATTTTACGAAATGCTGAATGTCTGTGGATTAGCTAAAGAAACTAATGATTAGATATTTTCCCCAGTGTAAAGAACTATAAAACGGTTGCTCTGGGCAGTGAATAAGATTGCACATTCATGAAATATCAAGTATCGCCTTGCTCTATTTTTTTTTTATTAGAATCACCAAATAAGTTGTGTGAAATTTTTCAGAGAGAATTTGTAAAACATTTAATGACTGTGCTTACTGTTTGAAGGACAGAAAACGCAAAAGAGAAGAACAGAAGTAATTATTTTGATAGAGTTGTTTGTTTTCTTTAAATATTGCAAAAACACAGTTTAAAATCCTATTAATTTAATGTTCAGTTAGATTTCTTTTTTTTTTTGAAATGCAGGAATATATTAACCAGAAAATACAGTTGCTGAATTGTATTAAATAAATATAAGATAATAGAGCTAAAGTAAATTTCACACATAAGGGATTCTCTCTTTCTACAGCACAAAGAACCATAGTACATAATATTAAATTAGAGAAGACATGGTGCTCAAATCATGCCAATTTACTGCTGAAAAAGGTTAAAAGAGGGGTAAGTCATGTCTTCTCCCACAAAAATTTCTAAGAGAAGTGCCAGGACTTTAACAGCAATATTTGTGTGAAAAATATTTGTGTGAGGAAGTTCAATATTTTCCCTCCTTTTCTCTGTAACTCCAGAATTACTCCACTTATAACCTGAGGTTAAGAGACGCTGGAAAGGTGTGTGATGAACATGATCTGTCTTTTCTTCTTGCCTCTGCCTTTAAAACCAAACATCTATCTCAGAGATCCCATATCTGGGCAAAACTCTGCCTAAGTCCCTATGGGGAAATAAGTACACCATCAATAGTCACTGAAAACCACAGATCTTAAATTTTTTTTTTCAGGCTTAAAAGAAATTAATCTTTCACATAGAAGTAATCATCAATCATAAGAGGCCAGGCCTTTGCAGAGGACAGAGCAATCAATGGGTTAATGTCACTTTGAAAAAGAAGAAGATTAGGACGGCTTTTCTTTATTCTTGGAAACTTTATCAGTCAGTCCTCTAGTTCCTGCTTCAATTTACAAAATAAAACCATTAACTTCTTACATGTTTCAATTTGTTGTTTCCATTGAAAAGAAACATAGTCAATCTACCTTCTGTTGAAAATTCTCTTTTTTTTTTCTTTTTTTCTTTTTTTTTTCTTTTTTTTTTTTTTTTTTTTTTTTAGTCTGGAAAGAGAGGAAACAAAATTGTTTGAAACATACATTTTGTATCTACCCCGTGCCTGACCCACACTCTCTCTTGGAAGCCTAATGCTGTTACAAACACCCACCAGGTTTGGCATCTTTTATGGAAGAAGATAATTTGAGCTTCAACTTAATAGTTTCAATCAGCAAAATATAAACTTTTAAGAATCAAGGTTCAGGAAGCTTGTCTACTTTCTACACAACAAACCACCTAGACTGATAAAGCCATATTTTTTTAAGCTTTAGAAAGTCTGTAGTAACTAATAATTGATGTTAGTTACTCTTTTATATTCAGTCAAATTTTAACTTATGTCTTTTCTAGATTGCTATTAAAAACTCTATACCTCAGATTACTGTGAAAGACTCTGTGGCAGTGGGTTGGTGAGTGCTAATGGTTATCCCTCGTTGACATGTTATATGTAAATGTTGCATAGTTCATTACCTGTTACCCCTTTTTCTCCCTCTCCTTAGTACCACAAAGTAGTTACCTGTCAATCTTGTTGTTACATAGCTTCTGGCCCTGCCAGTCACCCTGAGACCTCTCCCCGTGTCTAGAAGCTTCTAGGAAGAGTCCCGGGTGATTGGTTAGAATCAGGGTTTCCCCCTCCTACAAGTTATATGATTGGTTATTGTATTGATTGATGCTCCCTGAGTCACACCCTGAGTCCCTGTCATTGGTCCCCATGCTCTGCCCTCCCATGTGTTCCCTTCCCCTCTTTAAAAACTGTTGTCCTCAGGTGCTTGAAGTCTCTCCGTCGCTCTGTCTCTCCGTCTCTCAATATCTCTGTTCGGAGCCTTGGCCCTGAGGTAGAGTAAACCTCAGTTGCTGTTTCTTCGGAGGGTCCCGTCTCTCGTTTCACCCGCGCCTTAATCGTGACTCTGCTTCACTGGCTAAAAGACCCCTGAGTTGCAGTGGTGCCAGGGCTGGCCAGAGCCAGCAACGACTGGGAGAAACCACTGTAATACTCCAGGAAAAAAAATGTAATAAGTGGTTTTCAACACATGTAAATACCTATGTCCTTATTTATTGCAGGTTTAGAAAAACTGCACTTCAAACAATAAAGTCAAACTCACAGCTTTCAGCAAAAGAATAGTTCTGAATAGGCTTCCAAAATTTGGCCTCATGCTTGAGCTATAGAACTCATTAAAAAAAGTCAACATCATAATTTAGAGTTCTGTCTTTTGTCTAAAAAATGTTGTTTACAATTGTCTCTGCATTTGCTATAGAAATGAACTGGAAATTCTTTGTTTATTCATTTTTAAGCTGTTTTATACCCTAAACTCTTACACTCTTTTAGACTCAAGAATATTTACTGGCAAATAAAACAGTCGATACCAAAACTTCTAATTTATTGTGTTAAAATTATTTCTAAGGTAAAAAAAAATTAGAAAAAAAATTGCTTACTCAATAATGCTTTACAGCCATTTCTACAGTGATGTGATTAAAAAGATATATTTTTATTGACAAAGGTGCACTTTCCACTAAGAAAAAATTAGTATAGATGGATCTTTCTACAGGAAGGAGATTAGAAAAGAGGGAACACTGTTAGAACTACAAGTTTATTACAGAGCTATACCTCCTTCCTCCGAAAGAAAACTAAATCTTCCACACATATAAACTTCAACTATCTTTTCTTGTACACAAGCAGTCTGCAACACCAACTAATTCAATCTATAAATGGTTATTTTGGGGTGTCTGGTAGCATTCAACCATAATTTCATGGTGTAACATGAGACTCTGAAGGGTAGAATGTCTTTGCAACTGAAAAGGAAGAAAAAGAAAGAGGGTGGCGAGCATGGGAGTGGAGAAATATAAGAATCACAGAATCACAGAATATTTTGGTTTGGAAGGGACCCATAAGGATCATCAAGTCCACCTCTTAAGTGAAAGACCCATACAGGGATCAAACCCACAACCTTGGCATGGTCAGCACCATTTTAAGAACAAAGCAATGCTTGAATCGAGCCTTCTACTACAGCTGCATTCTTCCATCTGTGATAAAAATATGTAAAAGAAGGACAATGCTAAGAAAAAACCCAATACTTAGGGGTTAGACCATCTATTTTGTGTCCCATTTAAGTAAAAACCATTATGCAGCATGATTGCACAGAAGAGTGCTGAGCTTGTACTCTGTGAAATATGACTGAGTAATTCAGTCAAAAGAGAAGCAAAATCTTTTCTAAAGGGAAATTTAATACCTTCCACTTGTCATCAAATGCTCTTTCGTCCAGGCAAAAAAGGATTGCTCATTGCATGTGTTTTTTTGGTAAGCTGCTAGACTTATCATCATTTCTATCCTAAGTGACTAAACCTGTGTTTACTGCATTGCTGGGCTCATTTCGTGTTTGTCAGTTCAGAGGGATGCTTCAGAGATGTACTACAGCAGCAGCTCGGAACATTCATGTCATGTTCAGTGAACCATGATAATTATGACTTTAAGCTTGTTTTAATACTTTCGTACTCAGTTGAGATAATTTGCCATAAATTCAAAGGCTGAGCTTAGAGGAGGAGGATATGAAGTGTTTGTATCACTTCAGTAATCTGAGATAAACTCTCATGTGTGTTTTGTAAAGGAAACCCTCTTTCCCAAAGGGGAACATTTCAAGGGAGATCCTCTAATGAGAAGTCTCATAACTTGTTTGTGATTTTTGCTGTAGTTACTCATTACAGTTATATTAATTAGGCAAAAGAATTTTCTATTTCTTGCACCAAAGGAAAACAAAGCACCCAGTCTAAGACACAAAGCATGTGCCTTAAATACATGTCTGATGGTTTTCTAGGAGATGCATTGTTTGGTATGGGAAGACAGAGAACAGTGGATCATTTTAGTCAAATTGGACTGATATGACCAGGGTGGGTAGCCAATATATGAATTTATCTGGCCTGCCATCTGCACAGACTTGAATCAGCAGGGGAAAAAAAAAAAAAAAAANAAAAAAAAAAAAAAAAAAAAAAAAAAAAAAAAAAAAAAAAAAAAAAAAAAAAAAAAAAAAAAAAAAAAAAAAAAAAAAAAAAAAAAAAAAAAACACCACCAAATGGCAGTCAGTTGCTAGAGATACCCAGAGCACATTAACCAGGTGACACCACCAGATCAGGGTGTAGAAGGGCAGGGTTGTTACATTTTGGGACCTTGACAGATTGAAGCAAGGGTTTGACAGGAGTCCCAGGAAGTTCGGTGAAGTAAGGCAATGGGAAGTTCTGTAATGGAATTACACTGTGGCACCATGTAGGCTGAATGTCAGCTGGATAGAAGAAAACTTTGCAGAGATGAGGCAAGAACATATCCAAGAAGAAATGCAGAACTCTCATGGACTAACTACAATTAGAAGTATCACATATTTTATTAGTTAACACTCCACATAAATAACTTTCAGTTTGTTAGGAAGCAAAATTTGTTGCAAATTCGTTGTTAAGAAGTAGAAAAATGCATAGGCTTATTGGGATGGCACCAAGACGGTCATTACTCATTAGAGAAGGCCAGCTGCACAAAAATAAATACTTATGGATACCTATGGAGGGATATGCAAAGCAATTCTGAGCAAAATGTAAGAAGCCAAAAAAGATAAAATAAATTTTTTTTCAAGAAACTTAAAATATTTATGGTAATTGTCGCCAGTTATCTTGGGGAAGCACTTAGTTTTATTCACAAAAATTTTGTTCATGAAATTCTATTCAAAATTTTATTCTTAATTTTATTCACAAAATCCCCCATACTTTTGATTCACTTGTTTCTAATGATTCTAAAAAGCAATATGGAATTAATTATAAACATAAAGTATGTTTTCTTGGTTTTCCTATGTTGTAGTTAGGAGAAACATATAGGGTGCAGGAACTGAAATTTGCCAATAAAATTATTACCTCTACTCAGACACATTCATAACATGAGCCAATCAAACAGCACTTTAGGAGCATCTTTTGGGCTACACAGGTTTATGGCAACATTCTAGATAGATACAGTTGTCACAAGATGTGTTGCTTTAGAACAGAATGTTGGTTACTCTTGTCCAGCATCTGAGTTCAATTACTTCCTTTCTGCAATGGGAAGTATCTTCTTTGCTCTGCATTATTTTGGTTTTAATTTCGACATAACGTTCACAACTCTCCAAGAAGAGCCTTCCAGCTAAAGAACTTGTCACTGCTACTATTCTCAACAAGAAAAAAAAAAAAATCGTCAGACTATTGTAATATTCCTTGTCTTCCAGCCAGGATGTTCAGCTGTCGTAAAAGATTTGAAGAATATTGCACTTGGAAATGGTTTTTTTTTCAATAAAGTCCAATGAAATGAGCAGGTCAGAGGCTGGATAATGTCCAAAAAACATCTTTCAAGAAAGTACTTTTCATCTATACATAGAACTTGTTAAAAGATGGCTTTGTGGTAGGATTTTTTTGGTTTGGGGCTTTTTTTTGAGGGCAGTGTTGTTCTTTTTTGGGGGAGAGTTGCAGTTATTGTTTTCTTTGTTGCCATTTTTGTTTTGTTTGGGGCTGTTTTGGGGATCTTTTTTGAGAATGAACAACGACAACACCGTTTCTCCTTGCCAAAAAGTACAAGATGCAGCTCAACATACAACATGAAGATATGAACTAAAATGAGCCTGGAAAAGACTGTGATGTTCAGGGTAATTCAGACTTGTAAATAATTTGTAAATAATGCTGAGGAAATCTACCAAGAAAAACATTTTGGGCAGTGAGTAAGCACTTTCAGCTCCTACTACTACTTAATATTTTTGGCAGGTTAAATATTAAAAATGAATTGCTGAAAGTAGTAGTTAATAAGAGTTGTTAATTTTGAAAATTAACGTCCATTTTTTGTCTGGTGCCCTCACAAGAAATTTTGTTTATAATCTTGATTTGAAATACTAGACATAAGCTGAGCAATAATTTTTTTTTTTTTTTTTAAATAGAAAAACTTTACCAGAGTAATTTTTAGGGCTACTAAGATGCCAACTCCCACTTGGAAAGAAAGCATCTTGAATCAGAAAGTTTGTAATGAAACATCAGGAAGAGCTCTCTGTGCTTTCTTCCTCAGTTTATATCCCTTCAAACCTTACTACTCTGAAACTTTAACTGCATTAATATTGCACTAAAAAATATAAAAATTGCAGTAATCAATTTAAACAGTCCCTTCACCTCCAGTCTTGACTGTGTGCTTGCTTTAATTACAGAGCCATGACATTTTACTCTGATTTTTTAAGGGGCCATTTGTCCATTATTCCCTAAAAGGAACAAGTGCTTCTCCGAGTGATGGCACTAATTAAACTGAAACTGAGATGAGAAAAATCACTGAGACCTCATTTTCTTTAAAGCCCAAATATATCACCTCTCATGAGCCAGGTTTCTCAACACACAGAGCAAAGATCTGTAACCTTGATCTCCCTCATTGGCACTGAAATGGCTGGTAGCTACTTTTTAATGCAAATTCATTTTCTTACAAACCCAATTTAAGTATCATTCCGTTTTCTTATCTGTGGCCTTATGCTCAAAAAGTAATTACTGTGGTAGCATTTTTAATTAAAATGATGTTATCTATGGTTCTAGATGCATTAAATACACCATTGATCTCAGATGTCAAATGAAATTTCCACAGATGAGTCATATCACGCACTTTGTAGTTTTAGGAGCTGCACTGTAACTGGTGGTAAGTATGAAATACATCTGGAACAGGCATCCAGCAAATTCTCCCAGGTCTAGGTGACACATAAAAATATTTGCTTCTTGCTTCTTGGCATTTTGGTGTTTTGGGTCTTTTTGGGGTTTTTTTGTTTGTTTGTTTGTTTGTTGGTTTGGGGTTTTTGTTTTGTTTTGTTTTGTTTGTTTGGGGTTTTTTTTGCTTGTTTTGTGGCTTTGTTTTGTTTTATTTCGCTTAGTTGGGTTTTTTTTGTTTGGTTTGGGTTTTTGTGGGTGTTTTTTTTGTTTGTTTGTTTGTTTTGTTTTTCTGGTTTTTGTGGGGTTTTTTTTGGTAACAACAGATGTGTCGCTCTTAACAAGATCAGTAGACTCAAAGCCAATGTCTGAGGTGAAACTCTTCCTGGGGCTATAAATTCCAAACTTCTTGTCTGCTCTATGTTCCTGCAGGCCACATGCATCTAGGATAGAAAGCCTCTGATAACATGTCAAGATTCCAGGACAATCTAAATCTTTACATTGCTCAATTAACTTTTAATGAGCATTCCAGCTCAAGTTCATTGAGTCTGTCCCTTAATTACATTAAATGCTAAGCTATGTCCATTTCATGGTTAATAATTAATCAATTAGTTATTCGCAAACGGTAAAGAAAGAATTTCGACTGCAAGGTATTGATCACCATTACTCTCTTAGCCAAACTGTGTCTATTAAAATTAACATTTATACATTTTTTGCTAACTTGACATTCTTAATTCCTTATTTTTCATTATAATTATACCCTGGATATTTTTTATATTCAGGAGATCAATACATAATATTACATTTTTAAAGAAATGGGTGTATAATTAGGATCAGGGACAGGTAGCATCATTTTGCAACTGGCAAAAATCACCTGCAAGGAGATGCATCCACACAGAGCATTCAGTGTCACAACCAGAAAATAGTATCATAGCATCAATTTATGGAATTTTTCCTAAAAAGAAAAAAGAAATTATTACATACTGATTGCATATGTTGGTGATTTAAATCAGTTTGCAGCTCAAACATCATCAAAATATTTAAAATATTTTCCTATAACTAGGAGGAAAGAAAAGGAAAATTTATATAATTTCATTAATTTAAGTATTAGTGATGGAATCTATGATCTAAAACCTGACCTTGACATAGACCTCGCATTCTATTCATTTTTCTGTATTGAAGAATTTTCATCAATAATAAAAAATAATAACAATAATAATGATAATGTTGCTTATTGCTGTTGTTCCGAGTCTGCCTTTAGCTGTCTTCAAACATGTACTGCAGTTAAAATTGAAGCTTACTTCACTTTGAACAGCTTCCAGAACACAACAGACACACAGACAGTTCTGATCTTCCTCCCCTCCCACTTTTATTTTTCTTTATTACTAATAACGTGCGTGCTATCAAATTTTATGTTTAGTGACACTTAAACCAAATAATCTTTGGCAATATATTAATTAGAATCTCCAGGGAACAAAGTAGATTAATTTTAGGTCTAGGAGAGTAGGCCTCAGCAGTCTGCTAGGACAACCACTTTCTATCCTCCAAGTGATCTACAACGTCCTCACAGCAGAAATCCACACCCAAAATTCTCATTCCAAAATTGTTTTGGAATATTCTGTTTTGTCATGGTTTCAGTTTATTTCTCCCATCTGAAAATTAGTTCCTAATTAATGTGTTGCCAGTGATTCTGTGCATAAGTGTCACTCCTGGTTTGTGTGGAACTACAGCACAACAACCTTGAGTGGGGAGTAAACTCAAAGCAAAACAATTAACCAATCTGATGGACTGGCATTTGTGAGCACAGGCTGAAGCTGGGGTTGGCTAGTTTTGGTTTAGTTTTTTCCTTAACTTGTGAATACATGCAAAACTTCTACAATGTCATACAAAGTCAAAAGAGAAAATTTACTGTAATATTTATGGTAATGTTTGAAGCAGCAAAATGTCTTAAAAAAACCCAACAAAACACCTCTTAAAGGAAGACCAGCTTTGCAAACTTTCCAGAATTTTTCCATCTTTTTACAATGCTTAAGGTGTATGAATTTATTTTCCAAATTCCAATAGCTGCATTTAAAAATTATCTTTAGTAAAAGTATCTTCAATTATATAGATTCCTATATTTAGCCAGTTGCTTCACTCAGCTGCATTTACTTAATTTGGATTAATGTTAGAGGTGGCATTGGAATTCTGTACCTTAATACAACATCTCATAAGTGAAATTCTTGAGACACACCAAGACAAAAAAGCTGCCTCAGAATGAACATTTTTATAAAAATAGCACAGGTATGTAGAAAGAAAAGATTCTCCACAAAAGAACTTTTAAGCTAACAATAAAAGGAAGATTTCAGCACCATTAAGAAATAGCAAATAGTTACTTGCCATAATATGTATATATTAGCAGAAGAATAGCTTTTCTACCTTATTTTGATTTTAAGTCACATTTAAACAAAACAAAACAAAACAAAACAAAAAAAAAAAAAAAA
>VWZU01018812.1:351819-446329 GCA_013397095.1 Sterrhoptilus dennistouni
AAAAAAAAAAAAAAAAAAAAAAAAAAAGGCAAACTGGAGCAATTAATTATTCATTAAAAATAATATACATAATCTGGCATAATATATTCTCTCTCATAAAAGGGGTGACATTTTTTCTTGAGACAAACTAAAATGCCATGCTATATTCTGTGCAATAACAGCATTTTGTTTCCTGCTTATCATTTAAGAAAGATCTTTTATAAAGCTGTGTGAAGGATAAGCTGCCACTGTTCACTAATTCAATACATTTAATGTTTCTCTGTTAGAGGATAAGTCCTTGCTTTACTAAATTTTTAGAGCACAACTTTAATATGCTGGGAGAAGAGGGAACAAAAAAAACAGAATCACCATTTAATACAGAGGTTATGTTTCCCTTAAAATATCCCTGGAAGGTTTTTCCTTTCCTATTCTCCAGGGAGCAGCTTCAAAGAAGTAAAAGTAATTAATACAGCTCTCATCAACTATCCAGTTTTAAAGTATCTGCAGACAATGTAAATAATAGCAAAAGAAAGCAACCACATCTGAAATGGGAGCATGGATGCTACTGTTGAACTGTTAATTTAGGTTTTACTTAGACTGTAACTCTTTCTGGTTCCCAAAGCTGAAAAGCCTAGAGAATTCATTTATTTGTACCAAAATAAGATGTGCTTTAAAAACAAAGACAGATATTGCACTTTTTTGTTCTATCTGCTTCTCAGGGGACTGGATCAGAACTATATCTGCATAATGGAGTTTTGAGGTACCAAAGTTGTTTTAATCCCACACTGGAATACAAAAACTTTTTTGCCATAGCTGCATGAGACTAGAATACTGCCAAAACTAGCTCAAAATCTTTTTCCAGGATGAGAAAGACCTGAAAGCTAAGAATTCCCTGAGAAATAGTTGCTTTGAAAGTCTTCTGGTCACTGACTGTCCTGATTTATCTTTTAGTGTCTGGTTCCACGGTCTACTTGGAAAGTTGGGAGGCACCTGGTGAATACTTCAGTTATGTGAATAAGTACTACTAGAGCTGTAGGATTGCACATGGTGATATGCCTCAAGTTGTGATGGTGCAGGTATGAAGAACATACCAGAAAGAACAACATTCACTTTTGAAACTTTCAAAGCACCACATTTTCCTATGTCACCTCAAGAAAAGCTTGTGTGTACCATTAAAAGAGAAAACAAGTGTGCACACAAGAGGAATGATTGTGATCTCAGCTTCCTTGTTTCAAGATAGACAGGAAATTAACTAAACCAGGGTGCTTGGCTTAAATAGAAAAAGACTGAGCTACATGGCAGGGTAGAAATTTGCACTTCATTTGATTTTGAGAAAGTGAGAGGTGGGACATTCCATCTGGAAAGTAAAATAAGTGTAATGCCCCTCTTCTACCCCAGATGAAGAGACGTGGACAGGACATTTAATCTCCTCAAGAGAAGTGAAACGGATTTCCCTTTAAAATTGAAGAATCATAGAATAGTTTAGGTTGTAAAAGACCTTTAAGATCATTGAGTCTTACTATAAACCCAGCACTGCCAAGCTCGCCTTTAAACATCCCTCACTGCCAAGTCTACATGCCTTTGAAACACCTCCAGGAACATTGACTCAACCTCTTCCCTGCGCAGCTTGTTCCAATGCTTGAAAACCATTTGATTGAATAAATTATTCCTAATGTCCAATCTAAACTTCTGGTGCATCTTAAGGCTCTTTCCTATTGACCTATCTTGTCCTACTTAGTTGTTCCTTGGGAGAAGAAACTGCTCCCCACCTGTCTCCACCCTCCTCTCAGGGAGTTGTGCAGGGTGATAAGGGTTCCTGTGAGTCTCTTTTTCTCCAGGCTGAGCTCCCCTCACAGGCTTCCTCCTCAGCCTTGTGCTCCAGACCTTTCCCGAGCTCTGTTGCCTTTCTCTGGACATGCTTCAGCACCTCAGTGCCCTTCCTGTAATTGAGGGCCCCAGATTGAAGGTAGGATTTGAGGTGTGGCCTCACCAGTGCCCAGCACAGGGGATAGTCACTGCTGTGGTCCCACTGCCACACTATTGCAAAAGGGGAAATCAAATAAGAAATTTCTTCTGGTACACCAAGAGGAAGGCTGAGTGTTTTCCCATTATTTTTCAGGGCAATTTCAGAAATTTCCTAAAATCATGAATGCATTGTTTTTCATTCCTTGTACCTTTGTGTTAGAACTACAAACCAAATTTTAAACATTGAGAGGCATTTTTTTTACCCACATAATTTCTAAGAAAATATCTTTAAAATATATATAACTTTTCAAGCAGAAGAGTGGAGGGGAGAGTTTATTTACCTGAAAGTTATATACCTTTCATTCTGGTTAATATTTTAACAATCATTTACCTCAGAGAGGATTTTATTCACTCTTCTCTAGTGTACCAAATAAGTTTCCAAATACACTCCTGATTTCCTATGATTTTTCACATTTGAATTTCAAATGGAATGCATAGAATTAGAACTATTTTACCTGAATTCACTGAAATCACTTAAATTCTTTATTGCCGTTGCACTTTTCAGCAGGTTAATCTCTGCTTTTCACAACATTCTTTCCCTTCAAAAACTTTAGATAATTTGAATATGCTATTCTAAAAAACAGAGGGGAGCTATAACTATATATTTTCAATAGTAACCTGGGGTTTTGAAGAGCTGCAACTGGTTTCTTTTGAATCATTCTTTCTTTCTTAAATGTTTTGAGGACACGTATGTTTTGAGGACTTATTAGCAACATATGGAAAAGCTCAAGCTCCATCTTCACTATAGAGAACAGTACAAAAAGAGCAAGCAGCATAGTTTTTCTAATTCTCCTCACCTCTCAGCTCCAGCCTTTATGCACTGCAATAGCCATGGCCATCAGCCATCCCAGTTTATGACAGCCAAGTAACAACTTTTAGACTCCAGAGAAGACAGACAGCCAAACTGAAGTCTCTAATGGAGGTTAAGCAGGGCTGACAGGGTTATAAGGGTTTTATTAGAACTCAAAATTTCTTGTTTGGATGAAAATAGACCATGCAGTGAAGGCTGCTATTCTGCCAATTGTTTGACAGAGGACTAGTATTTGAGTTGCCTCTACAGGGAAATAAATACATGTAAGAATTTCTTGAGTCTGCTATTTTAAAAGATACACAGGAGTTTGGCTTAGATGGTCACAGGTATCCTGGAGCTCTCCACTCAAGTCTCACTTTGCCAGAAAAAAAATCATGCCATCTATATTTTCTGTTCTGCTCTATTCCAAATGTTTGCACATTTACATTTCTAATACTTAAAGTACTACTTGACAGAACAATAGATATTATTTTTACATTACCAGATAGGATTTTTTTTCCACATTATAGCTATATTGTGAAGTTGTTCAATGTTTGTCTATATGTAAAATAATCACACTCTACATTAAACTAATGGATCATATTTACCTCTTGGGCAGAATGATACCAAGCCCTTAAAGACTTTCTTTATATGTGGATGATCTGGTTTTTCCTTATATATAAAACAGTGGAGATTAATAGAAAACATGAAATGGATAAGCTATCTGAAATTATAATTTTTCTTGTCTTTTCCCACTATTTTAAATATGAGACAGATTATGAGGGATGCTTATTTAATTTTCTCTTCTATCTTATCCATTGCAAGGATGTACTCTACTATGACTTGGCATTATTGGAAATCAGGAATATGACTGGCATTGTTTTAAAACAACTTGTCTATTCTCAAAAGGGAACCCAGATATGTATTTAGTTATATGTCTAACCTAGTTTTGATTTCTTAGTATTTACTATAACTATTAGAAGTACTTTAAAACTTACAGTGTGTGCTGGGAGCCCAGAAACCCCCATGTGCTGGGCTCATCCAAAGGCCCATGGGCAGCCGGGCAGGGAGGGGATTCTGCCCCTCTGCCCCACTCTGCTGAGACCCCACCTGCAGAGCTGCATCCAGCTCTGGGCTCCCAGCACAGCAAGGACAGGGACCTGCTGGAGCCAGGCCAGAGAAGGCACCAAGGGGATCAGAGGTATGGAGAGCTCTGCTGTGAGGAAAGGCTGAGAGAATTGGGACTGTTATGATTTGAAAAGAGGAGGCTTCAGCTTGACCTCATTGCAGCCTTACAGTACCTGAAGGGAGCCTTCAAGAGGAATTCTGGAGAGGAATTCTGACAAGAGCCTGGAGTGACAGGCCAAGGGGGAATGGCTTCAATGGGAACAAAGGAGGGTTTAGATTGGATATTAGGCTGAAATTCTTCCCTGTGAGGGTGGTGAGGCCTTGGCACAGATTGCCCAGAGAAGCTGTGGCTGCCCCATCCCTGGAAGTGTTCAAGACCAGGTTGGATGGGGCTCTGAGCAACCTGGTCTAGGAGAAGGTGTCCCTGCCCATGGCAGGGGGATTTTGACAAGATCTTTAAGATCCCTTCCAACTCAAGCCTTTCTATGATTCTATAAAATAAAGAGACAACAGCAAGTAAGATACAGAAATATTCCTCCATTTAAACTTCTGTCCCACTGTACTTTTAATAATGAAGGAACACACATAATAGATCTCTGAATATAACCATAAGAGAAGCTAACCGCCTGCTATTGGAAGAGGGATTGGATTTTTGGAAAAGTCGCACATAATCCAGATTTCATCTCTTTAAAATGCCTAACCTCTATTTATTGATGATTGGAACCCTTCTTGCCTTATCAATGAAAGAGAAATAATGTGTCCATTTTGCATGCACTACAACAATAAAAAAAAAAATCTGCAGTTTCCCTTTCTTATTAAGTATGGAAAATCAGTAATGCTACAGAATATAGCAAAGATATAAACATTTGACTATTCATCTTTAAAACTGATATGATATCTGATTTGAATTTATTCATTTTGAACAAAAAAAATTGGATTTTTTACTTAAAACCCTTACAGTGGCCTTGAATAGCTATGCAGTTCATTTACAATTCACATATTTACTTCTCTGATCTCTGAAGTTTAGCCTTAGAATACTTTCTCTCTGATGAATCTGAAACCATTAGGCCAGGCACTGTGGAATTATCATGAGATGTATTTCCATAAGCAAATCTCCTTTTCAAGGACTGCACAAAGGATGTTATATGTGAAACTAAAGAATAAATGGCATTTATGAAAACAAGAGCTACAGTGCACCATTCCTCCTATGGGTAAGCATAATAAATTTGTAATGCAATGATTCAAGAGGTGTAGATTGAATGAAATTAAATACAGACTCATTATGTCCCTAAACATCTGAAACATCAGTACTGGAAAATCTTGATCTTAGATTTATACTACCCGGAGCGTGGGATAGCCAAATAATGGAACAGAAGTGGAGCAACTGTACCCTGAGATCCCCATTAAATTTTAGTGTAAAATAAAGCAAAACACCACTAGCTCAAACCTTGAAACTCCAGAATATATACCTTTTCATAACATAGTATAAGAAAGGAAGAGGATTAAGGAAGGTGAAGACAAAAACAACTCTTAGGGTCATTTTTTTTAATGTCAAAAGCATTTCTCTTACATGAGAAAATAATGGCTGGTGCTGGAAAGTGCAATCCGGATGTGGTCCCACTTTACTATGCCCATATCTAATCTACTCATGCAGGCACACTTATTCCAGGATTCATGATTTAATTTTTCTTTTCACATTCAATATCCTTGCTACATCTAGATTTAAAGTAAATCTTTTAACTGTTTCTAATTTTATCCAAGAAATATATTCCTGCATTTAGAGAAATATATCTTGGTAAAATCAGATAATTTTTAAACTGTCAGTGCTTCTGTTTCTTTAATAGCTAAATGCCATATGGAATAGTTAAATGCTGAACTTTACAGTATATCTAATATTTTTAGATTTATTAAAAGGTTCAATTTTACAAACCTGCCAAGCTTGCAGATTCCATTCTCATGTCTATAGTGTAAATCAATATAACTGTAACTATTTTCAATCATACATTATTCTAACATAATTATTTCATTCTGAAATTTGGGAGCACTTAGTATTAATGCAACTGATGAAAGTTGGCAGTCTCTCTCTTATAGTGAAAATACAATTTAAGAACAAAGTATTGATTCATTTAAGCCTGAATGTGTGGGTTTGTTGGGTTTTAAGTTTTTTGTCCATGTTCTGTAACCTGCGCAAAATGGCTTCCTTGTTCTTTGTACCCTGTCTTCCATTTTTGTTCACCTTTCCCTCAGCTCTAAAGTTAGACTCAGTTCGATACAATGTTTGGTATCCCCCTCTCCTCGCCTTGGAGACAGCACTCCATAGGCTCCTTCTTCCCGCCTGAATGTATCCTGCCCCCCATGCCAGTCACCCTGAGGCCTGGAATGGGTGATTGGCTGGGCCCCTGTTCTCCCTCCTCCCGGCTTGTTCATGATTTGTTAATGTTGTTCATGCAGCCACCCTCAGCTCCTTCCTATTGGTTGTTGTTGTACCCACCCCTGTTACGCCCATGTTGAGAGACCAAGTTTAAATACCCTTGTTTGAGCAGGATCGGTGTCTCTTTTGGGACGCCGGACCTGGAATAAAGTTCCTTGTTTCGTTTCCTTGAGAGTCCTCTCCCTTTATTGAGCTTTGCTATAGCGAGGTTGGGCAAGCTGAGGGGTGTCAGAAAAGAAGCCCACATTCACGTTGGAGGCTGTCAGGTGTGCCGGGGCTGGCCGGACTTTTAGAAGGTGCACCGCGACATGAATGGTGAAAAATAATGTCTGTCTATTATCTCAGCATTTCTTTCATCTCACATTATTAGTGCTGCAAGCTGGAGCTGTTGTATCTTTGCTTTGCTCACAAGTGGTTCAAACAAAAAGGCTTGGATGTGGAACTCAAGGACACCTAGATGCCCAAATCTTCACAGTGTTCTAGAATCTCTAGCTCTTGCTGTTTTAGAATGTCTAGCTTTCACACTTATCAGGATTCCAGTTTTATTTTGGGAGCATCTTAAAATCTAGTTTTAGCCTACACAGTGGGAATGCAAAAAAAAAAAAAAAAAAAAAAAAAAAAAAAAAAAAAAAAAAAAAAACACCACCTCCAAGAGCAAAATTTCCATGCTTAAGAATGAAGTTCCACCGTAACTATTGAAATACTGCAATGTTCATATCCAAGTATTTTTCAGAGGACAGCCTAGATTTGATAATGTTTACCATTTTAACACTCATCATTAATCTCAAATTAAACCAAAATTAACCTAGAGATAAATAAGAAGTTTTCCTAATTCTCACCTAATTGAATTAAGTCATACAAGTTATAAATAGTTCAAAGAAAGTTCTAGAGAAAACGCTCACGATTCCTAATTAAAACTCAGTCATCAAACTGATGGGCTGATTTTCCGGGAGCTATTCTTATTCAGCCATTCTCTCACTATTCCTCAATCATCCTTTCACAGATAATCCATCCTTGAAACTCATAATATTCATTTAGGAGGGCCTGGCACTTCTCATTTTTAGCCTTCTGTCGTGGTTCAGCCCCAGCCAACAGTCAGGCACCACACATCTCACTTCCCCATCACTGGGATTGTTGATAAAAGCAGGAGATCAAAAAAGCTAGAAAGTTCATGGATCGAGTCAAAAACAGTTCAAGAGGAAAAGCAAAAGCCATGGGTGTAAGCAAAGAAAAAAGGAATTAATTCACTGCTTTCTACAGGCAGGCAGGTGTTCAGCATCCCCAGGAGAGCGCATGATGTGTAATGGTGACTTAGGAAGACAAGTATAATCACTCTGAACAGCCCCCCCTTTGTTGGCTCAGAAGGACCATACCCCTTCTACTTTCTTTGCCCACTTTCCTATACTGAGAATGATGCCATATAGTCTAGAATATCCCTTTGGTAAGTTTGCATCATCTGTCTGGGCTGTGTCTTCTCTCAACCCCCCAAGCAGCCCCAACCTCTTTACCAGCCTGACAGTATGGAAAGCAGAAAAGGCCTTGGCTCTGTAAGTTCTTGTCAGGAACACAAAAATATCTCTGTCAACCCTGTGCTCAGCACAAATCCAGAGCACAGCCCCACATCAGCTTCTGGGAAGAAAATTAACTCTACCCCAGCCAAAACCAGCACACCTTGTCATACAAGTAATGAAGAAATCATAAACTCATTTCAGAAAAGAAATTATTGTATCACAGGTTACACACACAGACACATGGGAAGTGGCTGACTGAACATCAGCTGCATCAAAAATTCATGGAAAAATAATTGAAATACAAACAAGTTGACCTTCTTTTGCATAGTATTTATTAGACTGTGTATCTTCATATAAAGTCAGAATTCTAGAAGCATTTTGATGCTGAAAGATAAATCTAGCATAAAAGGTCTTCACTATAATGAAATCTATTGCCAGTCATGGTATTTCAAGTGTGAAAAGCAAAAACTGTATCAACAAAGAAGAACTGTCTGAAGATGTGGAGTTTGGGAGCAGCTTTGGCTGCAGTGTTGATGCCTGAATGAGAGTCAGTGAAGCAAACAAGAGTATTTCAATCCTGCATTTCAGGAAAGCAGGTCTGTTTAGGAAACTGCTTAGAAGAAATGCATGGGATAAGACTCTGGGGAAAAAAATCTCTTTGGTTTTCAAAGATCACCTTCTCTCAGCTCCAGAATTTCTCAGATCCTAAGAAATCAAAAAAAAGGTAGCAGGAGCACTGCATAGGGGAAAAAGGAGTGTTCGGTAGATCAGACAGTTGTTCTGACATTCAGCCACTGTCAGGCTTGAGACACCGATGCAAAAGTACCTCCAGAAATTCATAATGCAAAGACTTGCATTTGGGGGAGAACAATCCCAGATACCCAGACAGGCTGGGATATGACTGATTGGAAGGCAGGTTTGCAAAAAAGTCCTTGGGGCAACTCCCAGAAAGTTCACCATAAGCCAGCAATATGCCCTCATGGCAAAGAGCTGACAGTATCTTAGGGTGCCTTAGGCAGAACTCCACCAGCAGGTGAAGTGAGGTGATCCTTCTCCTCTCCTTAGCCCTAGAGAAACACATCTGATTGCTGGGTCCAGTGCTAGGCTCTCCAGTAAAAGACAAACAGAGGTGTGCACTGCAACAAATCAGGGAAGGGGCACAAAGCAGGTAATAGGCTTGGACTATCCATCTCATTAAGAGAAGCTGGATGATCTGGAACTCTTCACCATGGAAGAGAAAAGATTTTCTGAAATCATATCCATGTGTATAAATACCTGATGTGAGTAAAGAAAAGGACCCAGACTCTTCTTGCTGGTGGCAGGACAAGAAACAATGAATGCAAAATTGAAAAACTGGAAATATCATTTTAAAATAAGGAAGTTTTTTTTTTTTCCCTGAGAAAGCTGTCAATCACTGGAACAAGTTCTGCCCGCAGAGGCTGTGAAGTCTCCATTCTTAGGAATGCCCAAGACCTGACTTCACGGAGTCCTAAGCAACATGATCCAGCTGACTATTCCACCATCCTTAACAAAGACTTGACCATTTCCTTCCCTACATGTTTAAACTTAAAAAGAATTAATGGAACTTTCTGTAGTATATTGGTATTTTTGGTATGCTGGAGTTGAGGAGACTGGAGGTAAAAAAGCAGCCACTACAACTGGTGGAAAAAAAAAAATCACTATTCTGCCATCCTGATGTTTCTTAGAGGTAGTAAAAGAGTATTAAGAGATTCCTGGGATGACCTGCCACAATTTGGTGTTGCCTGTATGAATGTGATACCATACTACTGACAATCCCTCAGAACAAGACGTTAAATGTTAAGTCTATGCCTTGATCTGAAATCTTACTTAAAAGTAGAGTATAATGGCATAGAATATTGGAGAATTATTTTAAAAGCATGCTAACATGCTTCCAGAAAAAAAAAAAGGACAAATATTAAGTAGCAGATTCTTACTTAGTATTTTTATTTTTACTGCATTCATAAAGAATGGGGTTTTTAAATTCCCATAAGAAGATGGTCAGCAAAAGATAGAGGTTAACAACATCGATCATTCAGGATCTCTTTTCTTTGTGAGATTTCTGTAGAATAAAATGCCTGCAGTTTCCTAACAAATTATCCATGACTTGATCATTTGTCCGAATGCTAGAAATATGGGATTCATATTTCATGACAAACATAGTTTTTAAAGGTAATCTGTTTGTCTGAAATGCCTTATTTTTCACTCTTCTCTTCAATATTCTAAGAATTTATGAAGAAGTGTGACAAACCAGAAAAAATATACAAATTCTCTAGCTTGCTGAGTAAAATGAAGATCCTTACTTTGATTTCACTTGCATATCTGCAATTTACCAGTTTTGAAAATTGATGCATCAGTAGTTTGAGATGTAGGCTGAATGTTAGCAGGAGCATAATCAAAGGATTTTCTCCAGCCCTCATTTGGAAAGGAGGGGGAACAAAGGCTATTAACTAAAAGCAATGACACCCTAAACAATTATTTCTAAAGGCTGATACTACCACCTTGTGTCTGTAGGTCTAAAAGATTTTAAGCATATCTTGACATCACACATTGGTCAAGTGCTTTGAGAACTTAAAATAATTTTACATACCTCGATGAATTTTTTGAGAAGGTAATTTATAACCTTTCCATATAACAGTTCCATATGCATTACTTTTGAAAGGTAGAATTATGTGAACATCTAAACCAAAACAAAATCTATAACATTGAGACTGTGGATCCCAAAGAGAAAAAAACAAACAAACAAACAAACCCAAAACAGTAGTAGCATTGCTGCTCTAAACCAGAAGAAAGCCAGATAATTTTTTTAAAAGAGAGGATGAAGGAAAATCTTAATTACTAAGCATCCACTGTCACATAAAAAAAAAGCCCATAAATACTCACCTGAAGAATAAGCAGGTTTTCCTAGTAAACTACTGGTCATCTTGTTCCTCACCTCTTAGAAATATTTTGGGGTAAATTGTCCTTCTGTTGGAATGCTGAGGATAAATATCTTTTTAAAAATGGTTCTTACTGAGCATTTTCTTCTAAGTATTTCTCCTTTGCTTTTGTTACTTTAACATCTGAAGTCTGTGAAGATAAAAAATTCAAATATATAGAAATATTCATATGCTATTATTTAATACAAACTAACAGTGGTTGTTGAAGTCAGATACCTTAGCATAAGAAATTATGTTCTACATTTAAATCTTAAATTCACAGGCTGAGGTTTCATTTACTAGAGGTTTTTTTCCCCTGAAGAAAAAACCTAAACCTAAGGAAAAAAAAACAATGATGGGACCAAAATAAATTAGGTTACAGAGTATGGCTACATATGAACCAGAGACACCAGAATAAAGCCTGATAAATCTGATTAAACAATGTTTATGCACTGAAACACAAATTTCTTTTAGATACTAGTTCCATACTAGTGCTCATGAAGAGACATATTTCCAGGAGAGTTCATTCCAGGCAACAAATTGTTACTAGTATGCTACTTTCAAAATAACTTTACAAACCATTGACTAAATTGATGTGAGGTTTGACTACTTTATTGGGCTATTTTACTTTTATGGAAAGTTCATTACTTGGAATCTGAAACAGCCCAGCACGTCGTTGAATATCATCTTTTAAAATGTACCATATTACTCTTACTGTAGCAATATTGAGAAATGCAACAAAAATTTTGTCCTTGATCCCATAGAAAATGGCACTTCTTTTACAGTAACAGAATAGAGTAGAAGACCTATACTTGCAGAAAATTGGAAACAATTTGCAAGAAATTCCTCAGAAGGAACTATTTTTCCTTTGCTGTCTTCTGTCAAGAATCTCTTGTCCTTTTCTGAGCAAGAAAAGCATTTATTTTTAGAAAGATTTATGTATGTTTGATGACTTATGTCCTGCTGTAGCAGCCTGGGCAAGGCTTCAGCACTTCCTCAAGTAAATTCTCACATCAGCTTCACTTCCAGAGTTGGCTCTGTGGGTCAGGTATAGGAAGGTGAAAGAAATGCAAGAATAGAACTGAGTATGATTTATAGGACACTGTAAAACTCAGTGCCAGGCCTGTTGTTTCAGTGCTAGACTAGGGCTAAAGGGAATGTGAACTGCAAGGACTGCATTCATCTTCACTTGAACAAAGAAGGTCGGTATAGTAGTACTTTAACATCCTTTTGTCACGTTACCGTCTACCTAGCCATACTTGTCTTCCTGAGACACCAAGTATTGACTCATACAATCACTTAACAAAACTTGTCCCCAATGCCACTAATGATTTTCATTTACTTCACAACCTCTCTAAACAGCGAAAATTCAGTTTGACTAAACAAACAAACTCCTGTTCTAATTTCAATGTTCTGTCTGTATCACAGAATCACAAAATCCCACAGTGGGTCAGGTTGGAAAGACCACAGTGGGTCATCTGCTCCCACCTCCTGCTCAAGCAGGGTCATGCTAGAGCACATGGCACAGGATTGCATCCAGATGGTTCTGGAATATCTCCAGTGAGGGAGACTCCACGCTCTCTCTGAGTGATCTGTTCCAGTGTTTGGTCACTCCACAGTGAAGAAGTTCTTCCTCATGTTCAGATGGAACTTCTTGAGTATCAATTCCTGCCCCTTGTCTCTTGTCTCGTTGCTGGGCACCACTGAGCAGAGCCTGGTCCATGCTCTGACCCCTCCCTGCAGGCACTGATGGACACTGATGGGGTCCCCTCTCAGTCATCTCTTCTCTAGGCTGAACAGCCCCAGCTCCCTCAGCCTTTCCCCATAAGAGATGCTCCATCCTTTCATCATCTCTGTAACCTCTACTGAGCTGCTCCAGGAGCTCCATGTCTTTCTTGGACTGAGGAGCCCAGGACTGGACACAGCACTCCAGATGTGCCTCACAGGAGAGTGAGTACAGGGGCAGGATCACATCCCTGACTTGATGGAAATCTTGCTACTTTACCCCAGGATATGTGTTGGCTAGTAAGAAATAAAGTTCAGTCATGAGTCACCCTTGACCAGAGGCCAAATAAATCATATCATGAATCTGAAATTCTGTGATATTCTTAAAAGAATTTGAATTTATTTTTTTTAATAGTTTTGCCAGCCTGTAAATTGAAATATTGATTACGTACTGGCCATTCTAAAAACAATTAGTCTCAATGAATTGTACTTTTAAAGTCTATTTTAATTATCACCAGTGTTGCCTATTCCTGTTTACTGACCATTTTATGCATCCAAAACAGATTTTTCCATGTGGGCATAAAAGTTGTTTTTGAAAGCATTTTAGTAACTTATGTTAAAAACACACACCATGTTTATATTAAAAGCTACTTTTGTTTTAGCATTCAGAAAATATGATTTATTTTAAAAAAAAATTCTTTGCCTTTTATTAATATTTAGCGATTAGGAAAAGCCATTGCATTTCATTAACAATTCCCTACTGGGAGCACACACTGGGTAGCCTGGAAGGTCCTTAAGGAATTCTCCAAAGGTTATGACAGTATTAAAAAAATGTGATTTATACCACAACTATGTTTTAAAAACAGTACTTCTGTATTTTATTTGTGTTTTTTGCTTTCCCATTTTCTAATTAGAGAACTTGGAAAAGTAAGGGACTGTAGAAGGAGGTCCTTTAAAATGTTCATGTAAGGAATTTTGTGTGGAAGGTTGTAAAAGGTTATCAAATCCTTCCCTTGAGAAATTTTCTGCAGGAGAAGTTGCTGAGTAGAGAAAGGGAAGACTAGTCAGCCAGAAGGTTTAGAAAATCAATGACAGAAGAATGAATTTAGCAAAACTTTGTGAGCTTCCTCTTGGAAATACCTTAAGGTTTATGCACAGAGTGAAAGAAATGATGGGATTCATAAGAGAAGTAAGACAGTGTTCTGACAAAAGACTGAAGAGACAAATGCAAGTTACACCACCAAGTCAAGGAAAAAGAAACAGCTGTTCCTAAGAGAAATATTTACCCAAATAAAAGATACCAAGAATTGACACATCAGTCAGGGAAGGAAGAAAGAAAAACAAGCAGCTGCCAAAGTCAATAGTTAATTCTAAATCATATATCATCGTGGATATTGATGCAGGAGGCCTCCAGAAACTTTTTCAAACTGAACTGTCTTCTGGCCAAGAAGTTAGTTTACATTGACACTCTAAATGCAAACAATGGGTTTAATCTATAAATATTGGCACACCTTGTCATTGTAGCCAATGCAAAGGTCAATGATGCACATCAATTATAAATGTACTGTTTGGGTTAGAATCAATATATCGACTTGCCTCGAACTTGAAAGTAGGCATGCTGAAGTGGTGCAGCCAGCAGCAATAGGTGAGCATTTTGCAATGTTGGAATGGCATAGCTACACAAAGCTATACATCAGTATATGAGCAATGTAAGAAGGACTGAAGGGAGGGGGATAGCTACACCTCCAAGGCAACCAAGCAACAAAGTCACCACTTTGAAAATGGTGAGTGAAAGGCTGAAAATAGAAAGGACATCCTGCTAAAAAGTACTACAAAGATGCTCTGGCAAGATGGAGGAAAAGACAAGCACAGAACGGGTCAGGCTGAAACCTGCTGGAGCAGGTTCATCCCAGAGCATATGATGTGGGATGGCATTCACACAGTTCTGGAATGTTTCCAGTGAGGGAGACTTCACAGCCTCTCTGGGTGATCTGTCCCAGTGCTTGGTCACTGCACAGCAAAGTTGTTCTTCCCCATGTTAGGGTGGAATTTGCTGGACATCCATTTGTGCTTGTTGTCCCATTGCTTGGCACCACTGCACAGAGCCTGTTCCATGCTCTGACCCCTCCCTGCAGGCACTGACAGACAGGAATGAGGACCCCTCTCAGCCATGTCTTTGTGAAGCTGAAACCAACCAAGCTCCCTCAGCTTTTTTTCATGAGATGCTCCAGTCCTCCCTCATCATTTTTGTAGCCCAAGAAACAAAATAAGCAATGTGGGGAGCTCTCTTGGGGGTGGAAACAGGGCAACAGGATAAAAGAATCAGACATCAATGCAGAAAATTGGAAGACAAATCAATTTTGCTTTACTTGTTTCATTGAGGAGCTCTCAAGGCAAATCACCTTGAACCTGGTGAGTAGTAACAAGTAAGGACAGCAGCTATCAGTGGTGAATGTGTGACTGTAGCATTGTTGCCAGCAGACTCACAGTTAATGAAGAAAATGGTTATCAAACCCTAACAGATTTGTATAGGTAGTGATGGTCACATGTAAGGATTAAGCCTTAGCAAGAAGAATGCCTTTAATAAATAAATGTAGTAAAGTTGAGTTTTATAGTTCAAACTGTCCAGTCTTGTCATTCTTTTAAACATTCCACTTCAGCAATCTCTGACAGATATATAGACACACAGACAGATAGATTCAATTACATCAGGACTCCTCAAAAGCTTTTTTTTTTTTCCTTACATTAATCCCCAGAAGAAGGTCCAATGAAATGCTAAAAAGGAACAAAGTGTCAGGTCAGATCAAGACATGATTCTCACTTAGTATAGCATTTACTATTAAAAAATAAATAAATTAAGCTTATATATAAAAACTTGGTGATACGATAACAAAGTCCTCAGACATGTTCAATTTCAAATAAAATACCGAGGGAAGCTAGCAATGTCATCTGCAAACCATAAACAATTATTTCATAGATGCTTCTTTTGTCCTTCTGGCAATTTTGTGCAGCAGGCTTGAAAAAGAAGTCAACCTCAACAGAGTTTGTTTACAATAAAGGAATTCCCTCTGATATTTTTTTGACACTTTGTGATTTCTATGGTCAATGGTGAAGAAAAGAGAAGGCATTTCAGAAGCTCAGTTCTTACTGCTGAACCATATTTGTGTCCTCCTCATTTTTTCCTGTTAAAGTCAGCCAAGGATTAGTCAAATGACAAACTTGGAATTTTTACATATTGGAAGAACAGAAGTTGTAAAACTAGTTTTTAAAATTGTCTCCTCTAACTATTTAAACCGGAAGTATTTTAAGAGGTGATTTCCTTCAAACTATCCCTTTTCCTTGGGCTAATGATATAAAGGAGTCATAAAGTATAAAACTGCACACTAACATTAGTGTGCTTTTGTTATGTAGAAGAGCTCCATAAAATCACAGATTCACAGAATGGTTGGGTTGGAAAAGACGTAGGGATCATGTAGTTCCAAGCCCCCTGGCATGGGCATGGACACCTTCCACTAGACCAGGCTGCTCAAAGCTCCAATAAACATGGCCTTGAACGCTTCCAGGGATGGGGCAGTGGCACTGTACAGTGGTTTCTCCCAGTTCTTGCTGGCTCCAGCCAGCCCTGGCACCACCGCAACACAGGGGTCTTTTAGCCAGTGAAGCAGAATCACTACTAAGGCGTGGGTGAAACGAGAGACGGGACCCTCCGAAGAAACAGCAACTGAGGTTTATTCTACCTCAGGGCCAAGGCTCCGAACAGAGATATTGAGAGACAGAGAGACAGAGCGACGGAGAGACGTCGAGCACCTGAGGACAATGGTTTTTAAAGGGGGGAAGGGAACACATGGGAGGGCAGAGCATGGGGACCAATGACAGGGACTCAGGGTGTGACTCAGGGAGCATCAATCAATACAATAACCAATCATATAACTTGTAGGAGGGGAAAACCCTGATTCTAACCAATCACCCGGGACTCTTCCTAGGAGCTTCTGGACACGGGGAGAGGTCTCAGGGTGACTGGCAGGGCCAGAAGCTATGTAACAACAAGATTGACAGGTAACCGCTTTGTGGTACTAAGGAGAGGGAGAAAAGGGGTAACAGGTGCAACATTTACATATAACATGTGAACGAGGGATAACCATTAGCACTCATCAACCCACTGCCACAGCACTGTTCTAGCATAAAATCACAGGGACATTCTGGCTGTTCATCTCAGTGTGAAGGAGAGGAATTTACATCATCAGGTGGAATATAACCTCAGGGATATTTCATAACACGTCTCTCTAATTGCAGATTCAGCATGTGAGCATGTATCCTCACTAAATAATACATGTAAGAAATGTAGAGGTTAGAGAATGAAACGCAAAGTCAGACAACACAAGCACTCCATTGCTACCTCACTGAATTTTAAGGCTTTGCTGAAAAGCCTTTTTTCAAAGGCTTTTCAACACAAAAAATTGTGATTTTTTGCGTATGCATGTAACAACCTAGTGACCATTCAAAGTTTGCTCTTTCAGACATTGAAACAAAATATAAAAATGAAAAGTAAAAAGAAAGTGAGCTTCAAAATGCAATCTAGTCTTTCTTTTCAGCTGGCTGTATGTTGTCAAAAATGGCACATGGGTGACACGGTCTGAAGAATGAAGCAAGGGAAAGTTGCACATCTTGCAATGTCTGACCAGATTCTAAACCTTCACCATGACTCCAGAAATTGAAGGAATTTTGTCTTTGAATTCCTAAAAGACACTTGAGAAGATTTATTTAGCACACTGTACTTCTCTTTTAAATGTGACAAGAAAAACAATATCTATGTTTTGAAAAGACAATAAATGCCGGCAATGAAACTCAAGATTCAAACTATAATGAGAGCAGATATTTTAATGCTCCAGATTCACACCTCCAAAATTGAATGTCTAGCTTTATTTAAGTTTGAAGCAAACAAAATATAACCTGAAAAACTTTAATAGAAAGAAAACAATATTTGGAGGCAGGCAGAACTTTTCAACTTTTTTCTTTTAATATTTTACAGGAATATTAAAGTTTGATGGCAGTTCTCAGGCAAAGTATGACAGGGAAAACATATTTCAAAATTCTTGTTTTCTCAGCTTCTTACTATTCATATAATTTTAAAAAAAGCATTGGAAAAAAAGCTAGGGATGCATAACACCTAAAAAAATGCCATTATCAAAAGAAAACATCTTCAAACATCAGTCTCTAAAACTACACCAACAAGACATTAGAGTTTGAACCAGTATGAGGTATATGTTAAATTGCCTAATCACAACTGAAAAATTTTTAAAGTATTGTTTTACAAAAATTTCTACCTATAATTTTTACACCTTGGGACTTTTTTACTAATTTCTTCATTTAAAAGACTTTCCCAGCTCTTTCTAACCTTTTCCAATTCTTGTTGATAGCAATGCTTTTGTTACCCAACTGTGAATCTGAAATGTTGCCTTTCGATTACAAGGGGTTGGAACAGAAGGAAAAAACAAAAACAAAAACAAAAAAAAAAAAAAAAAAAAAAAAAAAAAAAAAAAAAAAAACCCCCACACAATATGACACACTATATACAAAAACNAAAAAAAAAAAAAACCCGCTCACAACTTTGGAGCCACTTTATAAAGCAACTTAAGTTCAGTTCCACAGGAAGCCACAATGATTACTCGATAAGTTGGTTAACCTGTATAACTGCCCTGAAGTTCTTCTGTTTTCACACATAACGATACAAGAATGCTCTATTCTCAGAGCCTACGTTTTCAACAAAACTTCTAAAGAATTGCTTCTAAAGCAGAGCTTGCTTTTAAATCAGTCACTTTGTCCTTTACTCTCTGTTTCATGAGCTTTTTTTACCTACTATTAATTATTTCTGTTGCAGACAGTGAGTCATGAGATAACACGAAGGGCAAGAGGTTTGGAGTGTTGATGATTCACTGATTACGCAGATGAGACATGTCCATCAAAAGATCAACTAGCAGTGGACTGCCACTGGTGTACTATTTATCATTGCCTTTTGCAATTTCTACCCTTTTTTGATTTTCCTCTGTAATATTTCATCTTCACCCTTCACAGTCTTCAAGGAGGAACTGTGAAACAAATATCAGACTTCCATAACAATTTTTTTTTCAACTTTATTATGAATAGCTGCTTGAAAGATTTTATTTTTTTAAAAATATGGTATGCATTAACTAGTGTAGGTCATTGAGAATACTTATCAAAAGTAAACTACCATATGGATAGAAAATGCCCTGGAAATAGAGAGATAAACTGCATTGCCACATGTCATCTGAGGGTCCTTGTGCAAACATGTAGTTGAGCTCACAACTCACTCCTAATCACACATATCCACTTCTGGATAGAAAATGCTTAAATTTACCCCTGTATCTTAAAACTTATTTTACTGAAGCTGTCTGTAGGTTAGAAAATATTTTAATGCTAGTGGTAATTCTGTATCTCATTGACATTTCCTGTGTTATGCTACACATAACCAATCACCACTATCTCTGCTGGGTAGCAGAGGCAAGATCTCCATGATTACTGCATGCTGCTGAATTTCTCACCCATTTAATTAATTATGAGTACTTTTTGATTAAATTTTCATAAACTGTATCTTGGCACTATGTGTATTAGTTTCTTTTGTGTGGGCAGTAATCACTGATACACAGATAGCAGAGAGTACATTAAACAAACAAGTACTCTGAGGGTTTGGTAAATACAGTTTTTATGGGCATCATAAGTAGATTTACCCAGCACCTCAGTGACAGAAGACAGTAACAATCTATTTTCAATCTCAAATCTTACATAAATAGCCATAGGAAAAAAAAAACAACGTTTGTGTACATGACATGACTGCTGCATTTTAATTTCTGCTTTCCATGAGCTGCAGAGGAAGAAATAATTGCTAAGGGAAGAAGGGTCAGAAATAGTCATAAACCCATGAAGATGAAAAGGCAAGGAGAAATTTAGGTGATTAATTAGGCTGGACTAGTTTATCTTCCTGGATGGCTTTTATGTGATTTTTTTTTTTAATCTCCATCATTAAGAGGCAATGCTCCTCCATATTTGAGTTCTGGCTATATAATTCTCTCCAGATTGTCTCAGCAGAACAATATAACATTTCAGGAAAATCAAGGATCTTCCTCATTCAAACTCTGAGTTTTATTGATAATCAGAATTATCAAAAAGAAAGGGATTAAAGTTTGCGCTTTAATCACATCTACTTTTATAAGAAGTGGCTTATTATATTTATAGTTGTTTTTCCCTAGTCTAGTGCTACCCATACACATCCCTATGGCAATGCAGGTGTTCAGTCTTTTGTGTATGATATAATGAGCCTTCTAGAAACAATGTCAGAGGTCTCTATTATCCCTATCTCCGTGCAGACAATTGCAGATACATCAGAGCTTTTCCCAGACTCACTTGGGAATCACTCAGCCACTTCAGCACTGTATTCAGCTCTGGTTGTAAGTTGCCTTGGAAATCCCTCCAGATGAAAAGAATGGAAGCAATTACTTGTGCTTGCTATTTACATCACTTCTGTGTGTTTTCATCATTATAATAAGATAAACATTTTTAATTGTCTCTTTCAGGCTATGTATTCAGTTTATCAAAACCTGCTGTGACAGGAAGAAGTTCCAAACACTGTGGCAAAACAGATCAAGGCTGACTTTGAGATTTAAGCTTGCAATCACTGTCAATACAGGCTCAAAGACTTGATAACACTGAAGTGTCCTATCTAAAAATTGCAACAATGAGAGGCCATGGTACCATTTCAGAAGACTTTATTAAAATATCTAGTTATAACATCACATGTATATTCTGCTATTTGTGACACTTCTGTCTCTCTGTAGGGCCAATTTGCTTCCAAATAAACAGCCATTTTAACATTTCTCTCTGTCTGACTTTCGCCTGCTCACTGGCTGTTTTGTTTATTTTTTACTCTTTTCGAACTAATGCGCTTGGATTTTTTTATTGTTTAGGTTTGGTGAGCTTTCTGCACTTGTATGTAGTTTTTATCTTTAACTTTCTATGTTTTCTATATTTTCTGAAAAATAAAACTCTTTTACCATCCCTTCTGGTCTGGGATCTTTTGAATGTCCAAGGGGAGACCAGTGACAAGTGGTATTGCTCAGGGGTTGGTATTGAGACCAGCAAGTTTTAACATTTTTGTTGTTGACATGAACAGTGGGATTGAGGCACTCAAAAAATTTGCTGACAGCTCCAACCTGTGTGGAAAGGGTGGATCCAGAGGGACTTGGACAGCCTGGAGATGTGGGCCTGTGTGAAACTCATAAAGTTCAACAAGGCCAAGTGCATTGGGTCAAATCCAAGCACAAACACAGGCTGGGAAGAGAATGGATTGAGAGCAGCTGTGGGGAGAAGGTCTTTGGGGTGTTTTTGGAGGAAAAGCTCAGTATGGATCAGCAGTGTGCTCTTGCAGTCCAGAAGATCAACTGTGTCCTGAGCTGCACCAAAGTGAGCATGACCAGGAGGCCAGGGGAGGTGACTCTGCTGTTGTGACACCTTCCCTGCAGTGCTCCACTGAAGAGGCTACGAGAGCTGGAGAGCAATTTTTGACAGAGACGTGTAGTGACAGGACAAGGGGAAATGGCTTCAAACTGACAGAGAGTAGGTTTAGATCAGATATTAGGAAGAAATTTTTCCTTGTCAGGGTGGTGAGGCACTGGCAACCCGTGTAGCTCAGGGAAGCTGGGGATTCCCCATCCCTGGAAGTGTTCAAGGGCAGGTTGGATGGGGCTATGATCAACCTGGTCTAGTGAAGGTGTTCCTGCCCATGGCAAGGGGTTGGAATTGGAGGATCTTTATGGTCCTTTCCAACCCAAACTATTCTATGATTCCCTGATACCAGGAATTAATGAACCTATCTGTTGGGGAAGATGAATCAGCTAAACCTTATAAATATGATTGCTTAGCAAAAGATTCTGAAAATATGAAACCTAGAATCAAAATAGAAATGGAAGCTTACTTTGAGTTGTAGGATACTGAGTCTTAGTTACTATATAACCTGAAAACAACAGCTTGGGCAGCTGAAGGAGAATCCCTTTTGATTAAACAATACCTTTCTGCTGGCTAAGGGATCCAAAGGTCGATGTAGCAAAACAGAAAAATCTAAAGAGTAGTTTTTAGAGTTTAAAATATAACACATGGTAATGTAGTAGTTATTATAGGCTGTATGTAGATTCTATAGGATTTTGTGTCTTGTATTGGTTGGTCATTGTAAATTAGAAAATTCATCACAAAAGGAGATATAATGTATTGTAACCAGGACCTCTTTCTCTTTTCCCTGCTCTTTTTTCCTCTCTGGTCCCTGCTCTCTTTTCCCTGCTCTTTTCCCTGCTCTTCCCTCTGCACTCTGACCCCTGCCAGTTTGCTCTCTCACTCCCCTCTTCTTAGCCCATACTCTCTTGCTCTCTCTCTCCCTCTCTCTTTGGGACTTCCCTTCAGCCGAGACTGGTGGCTGAAGGGAAGGCCCTTTCTACCCACAACTCTTGCAATAAAACCACATATTCTAGAATATCTCAGGTTTGCAGAGTACCTTGTCCCTGTAAGTCACGGATGATCCTACACCTATCCAGTACTCTCTGAGTTCTGACAGGCAAATTTTAGAGACTGATGTTTAAAATTTTCCTAACAAATTCGTGCTATGATTTCATCCTTTTTCCTAAGCTGCACATTTAAGTCTAAGAGAGCAATCACTAAAGACTTACAAGATTTTTATCTCCTCCATAAGCACCTCAAAGGCATTCAACAGTAGCATGATGCAGGCCCCATTTCTTCCTTTAAGCATTTATTCCTTTAAGTTTCACAGAGATTTGAGAATACACCATAAAACATATGCCTTGAGACAGAATAGAAGTAATATTACTTATTTCTTTGGTGTTTGTTGTTTTTGTGTTTTTGGTTTTTTTTTATTCTGAGCCTGGTGCAAGAGTACTTGGTGGCATTTATAAAGGAAATATTTTATCCAAGAAGTTTTCAAAAGGAGTGGAATTAAACTAACATCAGTGAAATATATTGTAAACCTAATAACTTTTAGGATTATGGAATGAGCAGGAATATAGCCTGGAAACATTATTTTAATTTTTTAATTGTTTTTAAAGTTCATGAATAGCTATGCTGTTGATATTTTTAGATTATTTTACAGTAATAGCCACCTTAGTGTTACTAAGAAAGTGTCAGGTTTTTTGATGTCTCTAAAACTTTTCTGGTTTTATCTTCTGCTAACATGAAGGCACGTGTGTATCAGCAGGACAATTGCTGTTAATTTATTTTGACAAAGACAGCTTTCATCATAATTGTAGTAAATATCTTTATCCTGTACTTTTCAGGAAATAAAAAGGGGAAGAAAGAAAGTACTACTTTTAAAAACCCCACGATTTCTGAAATTGCTGGTTGTGAAAATAATAAACATACAGCTGCCTTTTAATTTTCCTATCATTTTCTGGTAGTAAAATAATTTGAATCTTTGAATCCTTGTTGAATGAGGCATTTCTCTTCTCATTTACTCTTGTCTTTAATGGCTGCTTCATTGAACATCCCTCCTACTTATTTAGGAAATACACTTTTTCTGTGCAGTTTATGGACCAGTACTTTCATTTTCCTCTCACATCCTGTAATACAAGCATGTTTTGTAATGGAGTCTATGTTCTTTATAAGCTAGATCATTTTCTCTTATTTAACAGCTGTTATTTCTGACTTTCCAACCTATCTAACCCTCATGTAAATCAGTCCTACTGCCCAAAGTATTTTTAATTAAGTTGTATCTCTCTAGCTTAACTCGAGCAATAGGCAAATGGTATTGTCTTTTCAGTCATTTATTCACTGAGGAAAAAAAGAATGGAGAAGAAAACCCCTATGCATATTTATCAGATACCAATTTTTGAATAGCTGTATTTTGAGCCAATCATTGGGACTGCCACAGATCTGACAGTAATAGTTTTGGGGTTTTTCCATCAAAAATCTCCTATTGAAGTAGGCTTATCAATGATAACGAAACTTTCTTATTAGTAGCAAAACACTGAGACATCATTTTGTCTCTGGGTTATACAGACCATTGCTTCCTTTTGATTGGTTCGAATTCAGGAAGCAAACAAACAATCAAACCTTTAGGGACATGGTTTACTGGTGGACTTGGCAGTGCTGGGCAAATATTTGGATTTGATGATCTTAAAGGACTTTTCCAACCTAAACGATTACAATGTTCAGGAGGAACAGTCATTTTACTGAATATATTTCAGGTCACACTTATCTTTTCATTTTATTATATAATAATACCTCTGATGCTTATCTACTCCATTTACTATGCCACTATTACTCATTTTACAGTGAAGTCCCTGGTTTTCAGTGACAGAAAATTCAATCCTAAAACCAAAATAGAGGAAGCAATTAAGCATTTGCTGAAGTGGAGCTGAACATTTTTAACAAATGTTCATCCAAAGCACCTCAATACTGTGTTCAGACTAAAAATGAATTTTTAAAAAGGGCTTTTTATTCAACAGGAAGTATTCCTACCGAAGTCACCACTAAAGGACTTTTTTGGCAGAAAAATCTTATATGCTTTCATGGGCCACTTTGATGAATTGTTGGCAGAGACATTCAAGGACTTCAGAAACATACAAACCTCAAGAGGATCAGAAAAGAGCTCAAAATAACTGGAGACTGCAGGAGTGTAAGAAGGAACATTCTATATGCTTGTCATATTCTAATACAAGTATCCATCAATGTGCATCCATCTTCATGGGAAACAGGATAATAGGATAAGTTTTTAGCCACGTAAAACCAATACAATTATTCTCATATTTTTAATGCTTAAAGGCTGAATTCTCTAAATTAGCTGGCAGATGATGGTATTAAGTTTCTTGTACTCAGCCACTGGATTGCTGTGACAATTTAAGCACGTATGTAATTCTGTCTTCTATTCAAGTAAGAAAACATTGTACAGGGTTCCTGCTGCTCTACTGAGAGACTATAACCACTATTGCTACTGCTTACTGAACAAAAAACATCTATTCAAATTATTGGAATTTAAAATGATTTAAAATAATATTTTCATTAAGAACATATAACCTTTTAATTGTAAATACCAAGATGTCCTTTTTCTCTAGTAATGTCCATGAAATAATGATGGACATGTGAAATAACACTTTATATTCAGAATTTCATTCACTAAATTCAATGCATGAACGTGCTCTCCAGAAAGAATTTTGCTTTTACATGCATGAAAGGTAGAAATGAAAGACATGTGCTAAACTATTTCCATATAACCCTAGAAGTTATATCTTTAAATATTTACATGTATGCACTTTATGAAATATTCCTGTAAAAATGAGAATCAGCTATAAATACAATATGTTTGCTCTGTATATAATTCAAAAATGTACAGAGATATTATGGTCCCATCAAAGCTATTTTACAAGCACTTTGAAAACGCTCCTTACCAAGATTAAATCCTGTACTTATCTTGGGTTTGAAAAATAGATTCCTTCAATTTTTTTTGATGGACAAGATGTATCTCCCAGTCCAGTTCCTGGTGGAATTGTATTTGTATTTATATGAACGTAAATCAAACTACTCAGTAACTTCAACTTGTGCCTTCCCCAATGCCCAGCAGTATAAGAGATCCTTGGTTTGTCAGATTTTCATAAATTGGATACTACACGTCTCAACATAAGTTGGAAGGTTGGCTCAATGACAAGGGATATTGAATTGGGGAAGGTTTTTGGTCTCTGATAAACACACTGGGTAGAACAAATAACATATCTTTATATTTAATACACAGATTATTTGAAAACAATACCTCTTTAGCATTTTCCAATTCCAATGATGAAAGTTTCAAATTTAAAAGAAAGTGGACCTTGTGGAGTCTTAAACCGATAATTTTTCTGGTAAAATAGAGCTGTAGAGGTGAACTGGTCTGATTTATGTTAGCTCCATGCCTGTAATTTTCCATACAGTGGTTCACAGCTTTTATTTTTCCCTAAATCTTCATGGTGACATCTTATTTATGATTTTATCTTTATTATGTGAATTATTTTCCCATTTTTTCTCTTTCCTAACACAAGGTAACTTTTCACATTCTACTGGGAATGGAAATAATGCTTTATTCTTTTGCAATATTTTTCTGACTGTTACTTGTCTTGGGTAAAAAAACCCACTTTGTTCTCTTGGGGGTTCATTTTTTGTAAAGGACTGTAAATAGTAAGACAAGTGTGCTCCAAATTGATCTAAGTAAATGCACAAGAAAGTTCACTGGAGAGCAGATATTTGAGCTGTTGGGTTTGCTTGGGTTTGGGATCCTTCTGCCAATGGCAATTAGCGCGAGGGTTTGATTTCTCCTTCCAAACCACCTACACTGAGGTTAAATAAAGGCTGCACTGTTTGCAGCCTCTGATAGAAATTGCCTTTGTCTTTGGAGAGCTCTGAGATTGTTTACAAACTGCACTGGCTGCAAACTGCTGCTAATGCTGACAAATAATCTCAGTGGCTCTTTGAAAAGTTAAGACACCTGTCATTTGCTGTCCTTTCATACCACTCCTCAGCTTGTTAGACAAATAAATATTAAGAGTGTTGGGCACTGAAGATTTTGAGAAATAGGCATAGGTACCTTTCTTTTTCCAAATCTGGACTTAATTTTTGTTTAAGTTGATTAACTAAGAGGTATTGGGGAAAGTGGTTGCCTCTTGTTACAGCTGTGACTATTGAGAAAAGTGCTAGACGACTGACTAGTTTTTTCTAATTTACATAGAAGCTCAGAATATTGTTGGCAAAAAGTCAAATTATTAGTTTGTTTCGTTGTGAAAAAAAATAAATTAAAGGCTTCTTAACATTTTCAATTTTTTTGTTGTAAAATAAAAAATATTTTTAGTAGGTTTTATAATTATATTAAGTATTTTAGAAGAAATTCTTTTAAAAGGTAATCTATATTTTTCACCTCTGTCTCTGATTACATCTTTCTTTCATTGCAACAGAAATTATGGTTATAATTTTAATTTATTATAAATGCAATTTTTATCAAGGGAGATGTAAAGACATTTCCTAAGATTTGCATCAGCCTAAAGACAGAATGAAACACAAACAAAACAAACAGCTTCATGGAATATTGCAAACTGAACCAACAAAGAACATAGCAAGAAAATATTTTTATAATTTCATACAATTTCTACATTAACACAATTTCATCAGGTTTAATAAATTTACTATTGAATAACTTGGTGTCAGTATGTTATAGATTCTACTACCATAATACTATTATTTATGTCTGACATCATCAATAAAATTTATTAAGAATAAGAACTATTCTCATAACAACAATAAGATAACTACAATTTAATCAGAATAGTAACATAGCAGTGTAAACTAACATGTATTAACATTTAGAAAGGCATTACATCAAGAAAATCACTTTTTAAGATGAAGAAATTGAGAATCGTTAAGAACTCTCAAATCCTGTTGAGAATCAAATAATTTATTTTGAATATTTGCAATATTTAATGACTTTTTTTTCCCCAACATTTTCTTCTCTATTGAATTAAATAATTTCTAGAAAAAATGATGAGCATATAATTTTATATGAAATGTAAATTTTCAAATACCTTTTTTAAATAACTCTGGCTTTAGATAGCATTCATTTTTCCTGTACTATGCAAAAACAAAAAAAAAAATTTGAGGACTTTTACAGAATTTATCAAAAATTAAAATTCTGATAATTGAGCACAAGTATCCTCCAGAAAGAGAAAGCATAAAAGCTCTAAGGAGAGTTAAAAGAACATGATACTAATGTAAGCCATGGTACAAGAGGGATAAAATATATTATTTGGTAATGTTTCAAAAAACTCTTTTAGCAAAATATAATTAAACAGTATTCTACATTCTATGTAAACCAAAGTAGTCATTGGGATAATTCTATCAACAACTGTTCAAATAAATTCATTTTCTTGGATAAAATATAAGTCTTTGAGATCATTCATCTATGAAGTTGTTAATATTTTCCACAATTAGCTCTATACAAATTCAATTACATTTTATTTCAGGGTTATAAAATTTCAGTACTAGTGCACTAAATGAAAGTGAATCATCATATTTTGATTAACAATATAGTAATTGGCCTTCTGAAATGCTGATAGTGGGTGGTCAGGTCACATCCATATAAAATACTCTCAGAGAAATGCCAGTTGTTGCAGTAAATTGCATGGTTATAAAATAAGTTTTAATTCTTTCTACTAGGTTGGTGCTCAGGAAAATCCACATGATGTTAGTGACATCATACTCCTCCAGGTAAACTCTTCCAGATAACACCTAAAACATAAATCTCACTGCCTATGATAATTTAATTTTTGTAAGTGATTAAAAAAAAATCTTCTTTCAATTCAAATCCATTCTGCTTTCATATTATTCATTATAAATATCCAGATTATGAAAGGAGATAACCTTTCTGTCCAAAAGACCTTTACAGTGTTCTGTGTGCTGTTAACACTGGTGTTCGTCATCTTAATGGTGCTGTGTTATGGTAGTGGAGAATCCCAAATTTGTGCTCAAGCACAATTCCCCTTCCTCCTTTTATAGTACTTTTTAAAGTCTTGGATATGTCAAAAACTTTGCCGTAGCTGAAGGAGCTACAATCATTTCACTTCTCCGAGGAACACAGAGCACATTTTACAATGATATAGTACAATAATTGCCCTACACCTGTGCCTGTGCAGGGATAAATCCACCACTCCTACAGTCAGCCAACTTTGAGAAAGTAAGAAATAAAGCAGCACCTCAGATTCCTTCTTGACTTTTATTAACCCAGTTAGATGAACAGATGATCTTTGGTAACAAAAGTTTGGAACTCAGATATGGGACATGCTTTATGATTTTAGTTGTCTTTCCTGATCGGAAAAGCACACATGGAAGCATGTTGTGCTCATGAATAAAAACTAATATATCCTTAGACATTGAAAACAGTTATTGTTTTGTGCTAAACATCACAGCTATTCTCAAAGTAAATTCACTTGTACATTTTCAAAATTATATTTAAGTTATTACAATTAATCATGCATATATATGTGACTTAATATGACTTTATGATTTATTAGAAAGAGAATCTTTGAAGAAATGTATAAACTTACATTTTGGTGTCCATTAAGTATCTGTGAATACAATAATATCTCAAATTTAGAATGAAGGCTCTCAAAGCTGCTTATTTAAAATGTCAAGCTCATATCATTAACTAACCACACTAAAATACCAAAGAAAAGCATTTAATGAACAATATTCTTTGTATCTGCAACCTAAATGAAGATGTTTCAATTCTCTAAAGGCAATAATCAGCTTTGCTTTACCTGCTCAGCACCAAAACCTCCCCACCCCCCTCTGCCTTTGACCCCAGACGTTTCAGACCAGGAACAGCAGTTTTCCTGTAGAACTGCCCTGCTTTCTGGATGGAACCATCCTCCAGGTCTGGGGCAAGGCATTTCCCTCCATTTTCAGAACAAATTTCATAAAGAGTAGTCATGACAACTATGGTATTGAACAAACCCAAAAAAATAAATAAATTTGTAAAAAAAATTCCCCATTAACTTTGAAAGATATTTGTGGATTCAATTAGAATTTCATGGATTCATTCAAATGTTTGGTGGGGTTTCTCTGTAAGTCAAAGCCATGATCAAAAGCTCATAGTCAAAAAGAGATGCTGAAAACTGTACAAGGACAAAGCAAGTATTTGCTGGACCTATTTTTGAGGTGTTTTTTTATGGTTCACAAGTATCACTTTTTTCCTTTAAAATGCACATCGTGTATGCAAATAGGAAAGTTCAAAATTTTAAACCATTATACTTCATAGGATCTAGAATTGCAAAGATGTGATTTATAACTTACGATCTAACATTGGAATACTGTCAGTAGCATTTCACTTGTGCTACTGCTCAGAGATGCATCAGCCTACATCTCTCAAAAGCATTTTCATAACTACCTACAAGTGATCTGACCTACAACTATTCGACCAAACTAGGCGCAAGGGTTGGAGAAAAGGACAAAAAGAAAAAAAAATCTCGGTTTAGACTGCTGGAAACTGAAACTTTTCAGGATCAAATTATAATTTAAGGCATTTGAGAGAATTTGTGTTTGTGCTACAGTAATTTCCTAAATTAAGATGCAAGCAAATGAAAAGGCAAAATCCTAAGATAAAAGGCAGTGGAGGGATTTGAATACATGTCATAATTCAGACACAAGAGGAAAATGAAAAATCCTGACATTTTCAGCAGTGAAATTATTCTCTTGCCTTGCATTTCAGGCAAGATCATAATTGCCAAGCTTAATTAATTTTTAATCTATCCTTTTTATGAATGAATATTTGGATACATTACCAATATGCAATAGAAAAAGACACTTTACTTCTCCACAGATTTCTCTACACCTAAATTGTTGGACCATTTTCCTTTTATATAGATGCCAGTCTTCTCTCTAATGGAAATTCTAATGGCTATATGCAAAACACTGATGAAATAGCATTGACATAAAAATCTAATGAGAAAGCTGCTGCAAAATACTGTGTTAATTTGAAGCTGTCCACTCCACTGGGGCCACAACTTTCAGTTGTTCCACAGTGTTAAATGAAGTCTAGCAGATGTTAAATGTGCCAAACTCCACAACAAAGCAATCAATTAAGCCTTAATTTTATGCAGTTTGTCTTATTTTCTCCGCAAAATTCACTGATTCTAGCAAGCAATGAACTAAATACATAAAATTATCTCAGGAAAAATTAAATTGCACTGAGGCATCTCCTATGCTTTGAACAAAGTTCATTGTATCTCTATTGACATGGGTTAGTGTTTAAAGATTTTTTAGGAGGATGTAAAATAACCTCATAAAATTCCAGTCATTACAGTCTGGGGGGAAGTTGTGTGTTTTTCAAGCAGAGCACTAAGTTTCTACCTTTGAATGTTGGGCTTGGGGTTTTGTTTCATGCCATTTGCAGGAGGCCCATTACTTTACTGAGAAGGAGATGGAAAATAGAGTGTGCAGCCAAGGGACCTACAAGTGCCACTTTACTGGGCATACACCATTCAACCAGCAGCACTAAAGGGATTAAGAAGGCAGCTTTGTATTGTCTCAGAGGTACAGTAACACAAGCACCATACTGTATTGTATGACAGTTTCTATGGTAACCATTCCCTCCTTTCCTACCGTTAAACCACACATTTGCTGAGAGAACAAGCCAAGTAATTCGCAAGGATGTGAGACGAAAGGAGTCCTTTTAGCCTGACATTATTTTCAATAGTTTAAATCCAAAGATTGTCTATTTTGAATGCTTAAGCCTCTACACTGTTGTTTTAAGCCCTTGTATGTAGAAGAATTGTATCATATACTTTGGAAGATCTTGTGCAGAAAAGAGTAGAGGCATTTTATAAGAGGATTGCCACAGACAAGTTTAAAAACAGTAACAAGACTGTGACATAAAGGAGTTGCAGACAAAGATCTTGAAATAATTACACTTTTCTAAAAAGGATATTCAATAATCCTTAAGTAGAACAGAAATATGCGAACACTGTTAATTGACAGAGAGAGAGATTAAGGGAACACTGGTTCAAGAAATTACTTGTAGTTGATAGAGTATATGTGTGAGGTGAAATTACAATTTTGACAGAAATTCTGTCACAATTTATGACACCAAAGAACGATGCGCACCCGGACAGGTTGAAGTGAGGCAAAGAAGGGAGTTTTTTATGATTTGGGGTTTTTATAAGATTTGGGATTTGGTCAAGGATTGATAGATGAGAGAATCACCTCTCTGACCCCAGTGGTCAATTCAGAAGTCCATCACAGAGAGGTATGAAAACAATTTACTTTTGTTTATGTTACATTCGTGAGACACTCCACTAGAAGTATGTAAACAAGATCATCAGAAGGCTTTTCAATCAGGGAGACAAAATTCCACCCAAAGGGAGCAATCATCTGATTGGCTTAAAGACATCAAATTACACAGGAATAATACCAACAACATATCCAAGATAAATGAGCATATTGTCCATAAAGTGTAGGTAAAATAGAGCAGGGGAAAATGACACCAAGAAGAGACAGAAGAACATTTTCTGAGTAATAGTTTACTAGCTTTAAATTGGTAAGTATCCTGTTTGTCCCTTGATAAACTGCTTCCCTTCCAAGCATTCAATCTTACCACTGAAAATTGGCAGGTTCCTGACATACAAGTCTCTTCAGGGAAAACAAAGGTATGACTTAGAAGGTACAAAATACTAAAATTTTTCTTAATTTTTCTGATGTATTGTTTGTTTCTTTTCTCTGGAAAGAGCTTTCTTTAAATAAAAAAAATGCAGGAAGTCCACCTTAACCAATTTATTTGGTTTTAATCACTTGATTTATGACAGCATTTATATCTCCTTGTGGAGAAGGATGTGTAATCTTCATTCATATTATGGCAGCAAGGCTTCTTTATTCTAATCCTGCAAATTTCACATTCTTGCCCTAGAACACTGCAGCAATGTAAGTTTGATGTATGCAGAACCTTCATCTATGGGATTAAAACAGATTTAAGATGAAGATAGAGGGATTAATCTTTCTTAATGTTTCCATTTCATTCCAGGGGGAAGTAGGAGCAGGGGATTGGAACAAGGTGATCTATAGGGTCCCTTCCAACACAAACCATGAAACCAAAAAGACATACCTTTAACTCAGCACAAGTAATTTATCTCTTTCGAAGTGCCCATGGCTTTTTATTAAGAGAAAGCCTGAAAACCACACAAAGAACAGTGCATCTTTCTGCTAACCCAGAGCTCTAAATGAAAACCTTAGCTTGAAGAATACCCTAAGAATTGGGCAGTTAATGAATGCCTTAAGAATTGGGCAGATGGAAGTTAATGACACAAAAACTTCCTAAAATGAAACAAGGGTAACACATACTCATCAGAAGCAGCATTTCTATTTTATTTTGCCACTGTTTATATTACCAGATTAAGAATGGCTACAATTGCATATGGATGGGCCACAAATGAACATTGTAAATTTGATTAACGCAAGTTTTAAAATTAAAAAATATTTAATGCATTTAAAAATTAGAATAATTTATCAGTTTTATTCTTGAAGGCCATATATGATCCATGCCTTTAAATCTAAATTTGTCTTTTTAGACATTGTGCAGACACACAGAAAGCATGGAGAAGAAAAAAGAAGAAAATTTTAAAAACCCACACACATCTGCTAATGTTGCTTTCCTTACCCTATGGATTTTTTCTTCTTGACAAATACTGATAATCAATCCCGTTCTGTTTTCAAAAGTGAGCCTATAACTTCAAATAAATAAGTAATATTCAAACCTAATTTTTTATTTTTTTCAGGAACAGTCCGAAGATTATCCAAGACACAGTAAAGCAAATGGTTATTCAAAGCTTTAATTGGAATGAGCCTTTACAAAAGGGTATTTGTTAACAGAAATTTAGAAATTTGAGTCTAATGATAGTTACTGGAGAACAGTTGGAGAACAGTTTAGTCTTTTATTTCTTTCCCTCAGAGCTGCAGATTTACTTTCCTTTTTTATGGAGAGATACATGTTTCAATTAAACTTCCAATCAGGAAAATTTTCATAAAATATGTTGCAATATTTGGTAAGAAAGAGCTTTTTGACACAATATGATGCCAAAAATGCCTTGTTTGGAAAATGAGAGTTTCTTTTCAGCCAGGAAGATGGATCTAACGGGGGACCTCTCATAGTCCTGTGTACAACTGGGAAAAGGGGAAACCAAGGTGTCCAGTAGCAGAGTTCAAATCCATTTCTCCACCCTGCTGGCTGACTGACTGGCTTCCTGTCTTGGGTTATGTTATTAATAAACATTAAAAAATGTTTATTCTATTTCCATCTGTTGAAACCGGCTGGGGAGGTGTTTTCTTTATCTCTTGTATCTCCAGGGAGGAGGGGGCAGGTGCCTTCTGGTAATGGGCAGATAATAAATTAGGTAAATAAACCAGGTAATAAACCAGGAGGAACAATGTTCCTTATCTCTTCTATGGCCAATCCTCCCTCCAGGGGGGATATCTTCTGTTAATGGGCCATGAAGACTCGCCAATGACATACACATTACATCATCCCACTGTGAGATGCTCCACTCAGTGGGGGGAGACAACCAGTTCCTACTTAGATAAGAACTGAGACATAAGGACACCAGGTATCTAGTGTTTCCATTGGATTCCCTAAGGAGGACGAGACCCATCTGGCCACTACTGGACTCTTTTTTCTACAGGACCACCTCTACTCCAACAGAACCACAACTGCCACTCCAAGAAGGCTGACTTTGGACTGTTTCCAACACCCTGACCAACGGGGTGTCAGGTTGTATTTCTGACTCTGTCAGGGATTCTAAGATTTTTGTTTGGTTTGTTTGCTTGGTTTTTTTGTACTACATGTTCCTAGTAAAGAACGGTTATTCCTATTCCCAAATCTTTGCCTGAAGGCCTCTAACTGCAAATTTATAATAATTTGGAAAGGGGGGTGTGGTTTAGATTCTCCATTCCAAAGGAAACTCCAGCTTTTCCTGGCAGATACCTGTCTTTCCAAAGCCCTTCTCCAAGGAGCAGTTGCTTAGGAATAGTCCTCAATCTTTCTTCAGACACTATTTTGTGGGGGAGCATTTTCATCATTTCACCCCAAAGAACAAGACAAATTGAGATCCTAAAAAAATTCCAAGGGAATCCAAAATTATTTTCTAAGCGTCTTTTAGTTTTAACCTTCCCTAGAGCTCTCTTTTCAACTGCAAAATTACTTGCCCAATGCAGGTCTACTAACCTTAGAGATAACATCTAAATTACAAATTAGATCTTTATAACCTATTTACCATGCAGAACATGTTTTTAACTCTTAGAAAATTGTAATTTCAATTATAACAAAACATACTTATAGATGTGAGACTGGTGTTTAAAGAATACTTGGGATTCTGAGAGAGACCAATTAAAATTTTATTAGAAATGAGTAAACCAATCATTCTAAACAGAATCTCACTTTAAATATAAAGAAGGTCCAGTCTTAGAATGGAACAGGTTTATGGTAAATGGAAGGATTTAATTGAAAAAAAATCCATTAAACGTTGTGTAAACCCAGCTACCATTCCTACTTCAAACAAAGAGGCAATCAGTTAGGCACATTTGGCAATTTTCAGGGCTTTGGGTTTTTTTTGATGTCACGAGTCTTTTTCTGGAGTTTGTCTATTTCTAATCACTACTCTGGGAAAAAAGAAAGGAGTCTACTTTCCTCTTTCAGAATAAAGTAACAAACATGAACACTACTACCCTTAGATTTATGAACTACTTTAAGTGGGTTGATGTATATCCATTAATCTTTTTGTTACTTAATTCCCTTTAAATGTAAGTTTCAAATTTAGCATTTTTTTTTGGACATAAGTAGTGGCAGAGACCATACACAAAATTACAAAATAAATAATTTTTTTAAAAAAGACAAAAATAAACATTTATAATGTATAGATAGATAGCAGGAATATAGCCTAAACTCCCTCAGAAATTATGAATAAGATGCTGTCAGAAGAATTTTCATATTTCTTTTGGGGCTGTCACTTCTGCTCAGGATGCTGCAAAGTTCTGAGTAAAAAAGTATTCAAATTTATGAACTATTGGAATTATAAAGAAACAGCTTTCAGTAAAGATGAAATAAATCTTTTAAAAATTATCTTATGTGCCATCTTCTTGGCTCAAAAATCCTCCAATATTAATACCTTTCCTCCATTTCTTATGTTTTATTGAAAACTGGTATCACATACCTAGATGTCAGCCAAGCTTCTGAGCTGAAGGTGCACAAATTGATATTTTGTAAAGCACAATCTCCAACCAATTGGTCATGAAGCATGTATTTTTTACATAGCCCAAGAAAATATCAAAATTCTCTTGCTTCTTATCAGATGCTACATTTTGCTTTTTTTTATCACATTGGACTCCCTTTCAATATGATTTAAACAGATTTTCTGGAGACATAAGATTTGTACATAATCATTTTAATTTTGGTTTCTGTCACAAGACTCAAGATAGAGATCTGTGCTCATCTAGGTCTTTTCGTAGAAATCACAATTTTACACATACTGAAACCACACCGCCTTGCACAATTGTTCATATGTTCGTATGATTCAGATCATAAAATTGTTCATATGATCAAATTATTTATATTATTAAAATTGTCTTCCTATGTATTAGAGTTTTCAAGTCCAATGAAAACTTCTGAGAATTTCAGATGATCTTTTTCCAACTGAGAAATATCTTGAAATGCTATAAAGAAAGAAAGCAGTCTGTCAAAACTTCAGTGGAGCACTGATGTCTGAACATACTGGCAGTGTTAATAGAATTCTATTAACCTTTATTAATTAGGAAGAACAGTATTTATTGAAAGGCCCAGCTGGAAATCAGGTTTGGATTTTTATTTTAATTCTTTATTGGAGAAAATAAATATTACATTTCCCACAGTTAGAGTGATGTGACAGGAGAGACGCAGAACTTTTTTTAACTGTTGATTATTTTGAAGTCAAAGAAAAGATAGAAAAATTTCTTGCTGTTTTTAAATTTGGACATTCTGACAGCAAAGTAGTAAAAGTGACATTAAAGAGTATTCATTTTGATTACCTGCCATTCAGAAGTTTGACTCATGTTCAAGGCCCTTCAAAATCTTTTTCCCACTGAGAAACTGCATTTTTCAACCTCTGTGACTTTTAATGAAAGTCTTGTTAGTTTGGTTGCATCTCCTTCTACTGGGAGAAATGCAATTCCTTGGTAGAAGACAACTCCAGCATTTTCTTGAATGAAAATTGCAAAGCTTAGCCAGGATCCTTTAGTAACCAACGGCATCAAGTTTTCTAAATTTTTGTTGATTGATAATAAGTTAGTTGATATGACTTATCTGACAATCCCATGAAACATCTCATATCTTTCTGCCTTCACTGGATACCTTTAATTACTTTTAACTCTTGCTCCTTGGTATTTTTAGTAGAGATGAAGTACATTAATGCAACCAATATAGCACAACCAGTATAATTGAATTGAATTGAAAATGTACTCAAGAATTTCTGGAGGGAGAATACAGTCTTTCTCCCTCATTAGGAAAGTCAGCAGTTTTTCTACTCCATACTCAGCTAAGTCAGAGGTGTAATCCTGGTTTCCTGACTGATAGGGGAAAAAAAACCCCAGGATTCTGGGTTTAAAAGCTAGGCAAGGAGCCAGAAAACTCTCAGTTTAGCATAACACACTGAACATCTGAGGGGCCAAGGCACTGTCTTTTACAGAGGACATTTTGTTTAGAACTGTATTTCCTTTGAGAGTGTAAGTCTTCTGGTCTACATGTGCAGAGGCGGGGAAATAGCATTTCTTTGCCTTGAATAGTCAGCATGAAGATAAATAGAATCCAAGGCAAGGAAACACACATAGAAGTATTTCAAAATGGACTTGTTTGTATTGAATTAAGACTTCTCTTGGTTTTTTGGAGGTTTTTTTTGTTGTTGTTGTTGTATGATCCAACACAAACATTGTTTTTGCTATCATATCCCTATTTATAGGTATAAAAAGTGTTCTTTTGGTTTGTTCTGTCACAGCTGTGCAGGGAATGAGAAAATTGCTGCTGTTGATAATCTTGCTAATAGCTTAGAGTTTATGTAGGAAAATCCATCTTATATGGACAATAATAAAGGCTTTGATCTTTCATTCCATATTCTTTGTTTCAGCCTCATGACACATTTTTAAAGTTTTAACTCCATTTATTACTGTACAGGTAATTATCATAGACAACTCATAAATAACTTGTGAGTGTAAAAATTGAGGCTTCCTTTGAAAGAAATGCATGTGACAAAATACGCATAAACAGAAAGTGAAAGAAAATAAAAAAGAGAAAAGCAATATATAAAATTTGATTATGTTATTCTATTCTAAATTTTAAAGAATTTTAAGAAAATAAAATGCAAACTTTTCAAAAAACTAAAAAATCAATGAATTTTAAAAAAGAAAAAAAAGAGAACCCAAATTCAATGCAAATGTTTTCACCTCACAGCAGGATTATACATAAATTAAAATAGAATACTTTTTGAGAAACAGCTACTTTGAAATCTTTAGCAAGTGACTTCACAGATTTTTTTACCTTTTATCATTAAGATCTAAATTAAAATATCAACTTGCTTAGATTATTTAAAGCTTCACTGACTTCAGAATTCTACTGACATCAACACAAGTACCAACAAATAAATAGTGCCACATAAATAATTGAAGAAACTTCCAAGATGACAGAATACCTAATGGATTTTATTCTATTAGAATCCTAGGAGCAGCACCTATTAAAGAATTAGTGTTGCTGATATGGTACAGAAGGTTTGATACTTTGGGATTTGTTAAATAGGGCTAATGAAGGAGTCATTGCTTGAGAAGTATTATATGGGGGATAAACTATAGAGAAGATTTTTTAAAAATCCCCAAACAGGAATTATGAAAATATTTTGGAAAAGAGCCCTCAGAGAATGAATTTGGGTTAGAGAGCATATTTAATTTTGTACAATAACAAAACCCAAAGCAGGATATTAATGCTTTCTAGTCCCCAAACACATTTTCCCTATCTAGCCAAAGTCACCCTGAAAGACGATGTAGAGCATATCAGTTCATTTGGAGTGAATTTCAGTAGTTGCAGTGTATAGTCCTATTTGGCTACTCTAGTCCAACTTTTAAATTGCTGTTCCTTGCAGTACCAGCTTCATTTTCACAAATGTCCAGCCAGTCCTAAAATTTAATTTGTAGTAGCAACATCTGGTTCTCAGTTAGTCACTTCCTTTGCTCTGATCTTGTTCTTTTCTGAAGTTCAGCTTTTGCTGAAAAAACTCCAACCCCACCATAGCAGTTTTTATCTCAGTACATCGTGTGAACATTTTAGATTTTCTGCCAGATTACAAAAACAAATGCACACACATACACACACAAAAACCCTAAATAAACAAAAAACCAAAACCAAAACCACACAAACAAACCAAACCACAAAATCCCCCCAACAACCATAAAACCCAGCAAAAATTCACTAACGAAAAAGCCACCTATACCAAATCATTAATGAAATCTCATAGAGTATGTGCAAAAAATATGTTGCTTCCACAATCCAAGCGTTTCTTTCTTCATCTTCTGTGGTTAGCAGTGAATAATAGAAGATTCTCAGTTCTCCACAAGTGCTCTGATGCCAAGGTAGCCCATGGGGACTAGAGACAGCTGGGTAACAAATTGCTCCCTGCCAGTTGTTTTCACCCAATGCCCTGGCCCAGAATACTTGGTTTTTTTCGTAGTCTGGTATGTTCTTTCTTCGTGGAATACCATAAGAAGAAGGATCTTTGAGCTTAACTCATGTATATTTCTCCTCACTCCTCACAAAAAGAAAAAAAAAACATAAATCTTGTCAAGTACAAACATTGTTCTTGATTAGGCGATTGATAAGAGTATGTATAAAAACATCATGTATAAAGGCAGATATATTGGAGAGGAAAACTGCTTTATAAACAGCTCTTCAGAGAAGTAGCAAAATTACTTAGATCTGGCATGCATCATTGATGCTGCTTTATGGAAGAATTCAGCAATGGGAGACTTGAGTAGATTGCTTGTTGAAAAGTGAGTTGGAAGAAAAAAACACACAGAATCCCCTCAATACCTAACATTGTATTTCAAAACACAGGAGCCCTTCAATATTAGGTTAAACTTCAAGTGTCCAACTGCCCAAATTTATGTACAGAAACAAGTCCTATCATCTTTGAATAGAAATTTGATTGCAGTTGATCAAATGCAGCAGTTTATTGTCAGGACCTTGAGGACACCATTAACCCTAACTGTCCCTGTACACTCCCCTGCGGTTCCCCCACCTGACCATGCCTAAGGACCTCATTTCTGGCCCCTACCAAACTCTCCCACCTTGCCCATGGCCCAGTGTGGGTGGCATGGTGCTGTGGGCAGCCTTACTCCTGATGGGCTTCAGCAGTGTATAACCACAACAGAGTGGAAACAGCCTTGTTCTCATTAAGTCACAACTGTGTCCAGTAAAGAGCTATGTTACAAAAGAGTGGGTTGGCCAGTCATGAGAGAGAAATGGAGGAGTTAATGTTGGCTGATTGCGCTGCTTGAGTTAGTGTTGGCTGACTGAGGATCCAACAGAGGGAAGGTACAAGAGCTTTGATGGAAGACAATAAATACTGATACCTATTCCTGCCTTCTGTGAAGGTCTGTCACAGGTTTTAATGCAAGATGTAACCATGAGTATGTGTTCTATTACCACCTGTTAAAACCAAATCTCTTCCACAACCCATCCTCCCTCCAGGGGGATGTCTGATGTTAATGGGCCATTATGGCTCACTGCACAACTGATAAAATTACATCATACCATCGTGAGATGCTCCATCTAGGGAGAGGAGCCCAGCATTCCTATCTGGATAAAATCTGAATGTCAGAACACCAGGGTAACTGGTTTTCCACTGGATTCACAGAGGAAGTCTGGATCCATCTCACCACCACTGGACCTTCAGAGGAAAACTACACCCTCCTATGAGATCATCTCTGCTCCAACAGAACCATATCTATCACTCCAGGAAGACTTAATTGGACTTCTCCCAACACCCTGATCAACAGGGTATCAGGTCGTGTTCTGACTCTCTCAGTGTTTTCTTTTTTGTTTGTTTGCCTTTCTGGACTACGATATTTTTATTTTCATATTCCTAGTAAAGAACTGTTATCCCTATTCCCATATCTTTACCTGAAAGCTCCTTAATTTCAAAAGTATAATAATTCAGAGGGTTTACGTTCTCCATTCCAAGGGAGGCTCCTGCCTTCCTTAAACAGACGCCTGTCTTTCTAAAACAAGACAAGATCTCTTGAGCCTACCATTAGTCAGAGGAGTTCTTTATAGAGAGTTGTTGAAGTGATGAGCAGCTGAGAAAGGGGCTGCCTCAGTTGTGCCACCATTGTTGATCCTGGACCCAGTGTCAGCCCCCTGGACCCATCAGTTCCTGCAGTGATGCTGCAGGAGGTCTGGTCTCTGGCTCCCCAATGCCCTGCCTGGCTGTGGACTTGGCTGGGGTGGTTCCCCATCTCCACCCAGCCTTGGATTGTCCTTGGGAGGTGCACAATGCCAAGGGTTGGGGCTGACCTGGTGCCTCCTCATTGTCTGCTCCTGGTGGGAGTGATGGATGGGCCCTGGATGTCAGACTCTGTTCTGTCACCCCACATGGAGAGCCCCAACTCTGGTTTCTGTTTCCGCTTCTTCTAGGGGGTAGCAGGATTTTATAATTCCCTGACATGTTCAAGTGCATGGACTTGGGGTTTCTAAAATACAATCAGTACTCTGAATCCTGACTGCTGGTAACCTCCTCCTCTCAGGTTGAACTTGTGAGTATTTATATCATACTTTACTGGAGCAATTCCATTTTGCTCTAGACAATGAGTGTACAGCAGCAAGTACATCACACTCATGGGTGCTCTGCAGATCCCTGGAAATTTGAGTGATAGCTAAGTGCAAAGGCCACAATTTTCAGGCCTAATGCAACTGCTTTGGCAGCTGAATATCATCAGTCATGAGGAGGAAAAAAATATGACAGACACTAAGACAATTATAAGCCTGAACTACTGACTCTAAGTATTTTTCTGTAGAGTTTATTAATTATCTATAAGTATGTAAGTCAGGTAATTGTAAATACAGGTTTCTATAAGGAGAAATTTTATATATTCTTTTTATATATTCTCTTTATATATTCTTACTGGTCTTACTGTGGCTGATGAAGTTTGTTATCTATTTTATGACTGAAAAAAGAAGTCAGTGAAAAAGCAATTCTTCACCCTGTTCTTCAGCAATAACTCTGGCATATTCTTCACATTTCTGGCTTAAATTCCTCAAGGAGACACTCTGATTCAAGTTATATGTGCTTTCTAGCACTTATTTCAAGGCCACATTTGGGAGCAGTGACTAATACTACCCCTTTGCTGGTTCCAAGCCATGCAATAAAAGCTTCACCACTCTGTTGAATTATATCCTATAATTTTCTCTTGCAGTTGTTTCCCAAACACCAGTTAAGGTCCATCATTTTGGATCTACACTTTAATAAGATACTCCTGTCACCTTGTATTTATAAACAAACTACTTCCTAAAATTGTTGTTTTGTTCTAATAATTCAGCATGTTTCTTCCATGCTTTGGGATTCAGTTTAAGGAACTTTATAAGTTGTGATTTTTAGGTCCTCACCAAAATGGAAAGAAAATGTTGTTAATTTTAATGACACCACGAAATCTAGAAATTTAGAAATGAGAGTCAAATTCAAAGTAAACAAGTGTTTTGAATGTTGAACATTTGCTAGGAATATTTAATTATATCATCTACATTAATATGCAAATACACCAATATGTAAAACCACTGATTTCACTATATGTAATAGCATCATATTAAAATTTCCTGATGGAGAGAATGAGTTCTATTGAATAACACAGTTTCCTCAAAGCAAAGAAATATTTGCTTTCAGGCAGGTGGAATTTTAAAGCTCCAGTGCTTTTTCTATAGCTATATGTATGTTCATTTACCTAAAAATGAACCACACTGGGCCATTGTCAGAACAAGCTCTGTTCTGGGCTCTGAAAATCTCATCTACAAGTATATTTATTTTCTAGCATTAAGATGGAGTAAACTGTGCAGAATGTATGCTAGAAATTTTAGTACCATTTTCTTAGGAATAACTTCCAGAGAATGTCTCCACATTTTGAATACAAGATGCACAAATTGCATTAAAAAAAAATTAAAAACAAACAAAATACAACAACAACAACAAACTAACAAAAAAAACCCTAAAAACAAAACAAAAAACTATCTTATTTGGAAATCACAGAACAATCATTTGTTTACAGTACAAACATTTCAGTCCAATTTAAATTATGATAATCCTTTTTCTCAGTGGGTTTGGTTGGGGTGTTTTGTTTTGTTGTTGTTTGTTTGTTTGTTTGGGTTTTTTTGTTTTGTTTTATTTTGCTTTAGTTTTTTGATTATCACTTCAACTGTTTCATCTTAGTTCTTAGTGAGCCATCAGAATAATTTCAGTACCTTGGACAACTGCTCAAGATTGAGCACAAGGGAGTCAGGATGTTGAATTAAAGAGTATTAAATCCATGGCATATAGTGTTTAAGGGAAGATTTTTTTTTTTTTTTTAATTAAGAAATATTTTCTTTTTTTCCTTCTACTGCTTCAAGACATAACCTCAAAATTACTAAAACTACAAGAAATCAATGCACCAACACCAATTTTCTCTACAGATCTATGTCCATGCACTCCCAACTCTGAATTTTGGGATGGGATGAGTAAAATATCCAATATGTGAAAAAGAAGATAACAAGAACATATATTTTTATTCCAGCCATGGATTCTATTTCTGACCAGCTTTGTTATTACTAAACTCAATAGACAAGTCAAATTTTTATTTTCTTTATTGAAGAATTGATAATATATGTAAAATACTTTTTTTTTAACCTGTCCTGGGTTGCAGTGTAGGATGTACACAAAGTATTTATTCTATCACCATCTTCATGAACTTTTGAAACCAGGTGGGGCAGTGCTTTCCCAAGCCCCTGCCTTTGGGGTGTCTTCTGCTAATGGCCCATCAACGCCTGGCCCATGACTCACAGGTAACTCCCTCCAGGAGTTATCTCTGTTTAATGGGCCATCAAGGACCCACTTCACACTCCTCATCCCATTGTGAGATGCTCTGCCCAGGGGGAGGAGCCAAGCAGTCTCACCTGGATAGAAGCTGGTATGTGGGACAGTGCAAGCAGCCCTGACCCACTGGATTCCCAGAGGACCAGAGCTACCAGACCTTTCTACAGGATCACTGCTTCAGGAAGACATCTCATCTGGACTGCTTCCACTATCCTGCTCAGGTTGTATTCTGACTCTGTCAGTGGTCTTTTGTGTTATCACATTTATTTTATTTTTACCTTTTTACCTTTTTTCTTATTAAATTATATTTCTGACTTGGAGCCTCTCACTCGTTTTGCTTTTAAACCATGACATAACCTTTTAACTGATTTCAGTAAATTAGAAATTTAAAGAGAAATGTGTGCTCGTGTCTGTTTTTACTTCAAACTTCCTCCATGAAAAAGTGATTGATACTGCATTATAAGTAAAAAAAAAACCTCCTGAAAAAATGACACATATGTTAGACCTTATGTGAAGGCATAACCTTTTAGAGTGAGTTGATCTAGGCAAGATGAATTTTAATCTGGGAGAGGGAGGATGATATAAAAGTCAAGTAAAGGTTAGTGAAGCTACAGATATATTTCCAGGGTAAGTTCCAGACTGGAAAACAAAACACTCAAACCAGAACCAAATCCTCAGGCAGATTGAACACTGAATGAAAGAAAAAAGAATATTTTGAACACAGTTGTAACAGAACAAGTCTTAAAATAAGGCAAGATTATATGAAAGTGTGATCCCAGCTGCTTATCCTCTGTTTTAATATGAAACATTTGAAAGTAAAGCAGTGTTGTATCCAGTCTCTCTCATGAACTCCTGACATGTCACTCTGTTAGAACATTTACAATTTCAAATTCCCTTCGCTTCAGTGCAAAACAAATTGTTGAAAAGACAACTGGGCTGTTTTGTTTTCTTCAAAAGAAAACTAAGAGAACTCAAGAATGTCTAAAGGCAATGACATGTCTCAGTGGTTTAATATGAAGGCATTAGATATATTATACCATGTAATACAACTTTTCAAATCAGCAGATTCCACCAACTGATGATAGTCTGATAACACTCTGTGAGAAAACATATTTTGAGTCTAAGTCTTGGGGATAATATAGGAAGATCATATCTAACAAAATGGCCTTAATAGTCTCTGCATTCAAGCTTTTCTCACACAGAAAAGAACTTTCAGAAAATAAAAGTTCTTTTCCCTGCACTTATGTACGACTAAAAATTGTTCATTTCTCTCAACTCCTTTAATTGAGAGGAAAACAACCAAAGAAAACAAAGAAACTCTACCAAACAGTATAACAGGAGGTTTTGTTATATTAGTGCTCTCAGGTATATGGTATGATTTTTGGGGTTGTCCTGTGCAGGGACTATAAATTTTTCAGTCCATCAGAGAGGGTAATTTTTAAGGCAATATATTTGTAGAAAAAAGTGGAATTGAAATGTCTTTAACATATTTTTAAACAATTTATTGGAAATTAACTTTTTCTTTCAAAGAATCTGGTAGAGAAATAATATATTCCAAACTTCTGTAAGTCCATGTCCTCCTCTAATTCCAGGATATAGTTCAGGACATATAAACTACAGGATTAAATCTCTTCAGGAAAACTTTTGTTGAGACACAAGAACCCACTCTCCAAGAAATGCAAGAAAAACTTAAATTAAATCTTGAAACATAATACAAAGCTTCTGAAATGGAAGAGAAGTAGATCACTTTCAGAATGTCAACTTATTCAACCAAGTCAACAAATGGCAACTTTGTCTTTTAATCTCATTAGATAAAACTGAATTTCTAATTTTAGAAAGAAAAAACTAGCAGAACCGGGTGGCATAATGGCATTGATTTTTAAATTTTGCTTGTTTGACAAAAAGATTGCTCACTTCAGAGTTCTCACTTCATTTCTTTCTTCATTTACAATGTCTAGAGGAAGTAAAAACTTTAGCTGTTGAAATGCTGCTCCCTTGTAAGAAGTAGCATCTTTATGTGATACTATACTTCTGTGTCTTTGGCAAAGAAAATCTTTATGAGGCTGATATGTATGCCTTTGTTAATCTCAATTTCATTTCCCACAGTTGTCTGTATGTGGGGAGATTTGCTTGAATTTCTTTGTTATTCCCTGATGTGTTCCCTTGACTAAAATATATGTCTATGTCATATTGAGTTCTCAGTTCTCATGTGCTCATGCAACAGTAGAAGTGGCACATTATTATTAGCTTCTCATAAAAGGAGTAACAGTTTCTACAAAAGAAAACTAATTTCTTTGCATCACCACTATTGTAAAGAAGGCTAAGCTAGTCTACAGAGTATGAAAAATAAGAGAAGAAAAATTGACAGAAATCAGAAAACAATAAAAGAGGATGAGTATTCCTGTCTCTGTGTATAAATATTCATGCATGAAAAGGTTAAGCTAAACTCTGAATATCATATAATGTTCATAAAGTCTTAATTGTTCTGGTAAAATGGTCCTTAAGCAATGAGATTTTGAGCAGATTTTGCCATAAGTAATTCAGGAGGTAAAAACATTCAACTATCTTATTCTTCTTGCACTGCATTGTATGGATTTTACACCTGTAACAACACCTCTGATCCTCAGAGAAGAAAATATTCAGTGCTGTTGCATCATTCTGCATGAATACTAGCATAATTTGACAATTGATAGCAAACTGTCCCATGTGTACATGAAGAACAGTCCTCTGCAGGTGCTAGAACCACTTGTGCTGTGCAAGAGCTGTGCTTCTCTGTGTGTATCAGGCTTCATATTTCAAACTGATTTTGGATGGTGCTTGGTTGTGAGACTAAAAAAATTAAAATAAATAAATAAAGTAATAAATGGGAAAATAGAACAGTTCCATTTCCCATAAAAGCAATTTTTCCCATAGGAAAAATATAAACATTGCATTATGTACAAGAATCCTTAATCCTTATTTTGACAATAAACTTGCTTTGATAGATTTCAATTATTTAACTAAAGGAACCTCCAGAATGGAGCTGTATTGAAGAGCACTGTAAATTCATGCCATGTAAATTCAAAGCATTGAATCTGTATACTTTTTAACAAGAAAGATTGGAAAGAAGTGAAAAATAAGGAAATTATTCAATTAAGGGTAAAAATGTGTCATAGATAAATTCCAGAGTGATAGAAATCTCTGACTTACGCAATTAGACTTTGGTGGGGGGAAAAAAATCCCTCAACAAAGAAAAAAATTAAGCCCTAAACAAAATAGAAACCTGGGAAAGATTTGTAAGAAACAGTTTAGCTACTGACAAGCTGATGCTTTTTTAAATTGCAAGGGTTAACAAATTAGGCTTAAAAGTCCATTTTTTTACAGGATACTCTTTCCAGTAGAGAGCAGGAGTGGCTGCCTATGTAAGAAGAGTACAGGAACACAGAACTTTTTTGTGATGCTCACACAAAGTCCCCTCCCCACCTTCAACAGCTTGATGCTTTTTGAGACAGAAATGCCATTTTTACACTCACTCCGTGTGTATTTTCTGCATCAACCTGTCTTTTGAATTCAAGAGAAATTTAAAGTCTGTAACATCCTAGGGAATTCCACATGTTATTATATGTTATTACACAAGAGAAACTACTGCCTTTGGTAGAGGATTTTTTGTTTGTTTGTTTGTTTGGGAGTTTTACATTTTTCACCTACCAGCTCAAACTTCTGCTAGAAAAGGATGCAATTAATTGATCCCCATACTCTTTCTACTTGCCAGTGGTAATTTTTGAGACCTCCAGTGATACTTCGGCTATTTCTTTTTCAAGCTTAGTTTAGAAGCCTATTTAGTCCCATGCAGAAGCCTTTCCAATCTTGGATCAACTCCTTCACTCTCATTAGTTATTTCCAGGCTTAGCCCTTTGTGAGGGGAGAACCAAAGCTGCACTTAGCATCCAAACTGAGATAAAGCTTGATTTTATATATTTTAGTTCTCATTTTTATTCTATTTTTCTTCCCAGAAGTTCTATTCATAATGGAGATAATATTTTAAACCAGTGAAAAATAGTAGAAGAATACCATTAAAAGGTTTTGGAAACCATGGAAAGAGCTATACATGTACAATAGAGTTAAAACCCATAAATTTCACATAATCATAGCCTGATCTAGCAGCCAAGTGTGAGCAGCCAGAAAGCAAACAAATCTTGTAGACACAGGTTTCAGGGTTTTTTTGATGTTAACATCATTGATTGTAAAGGCTTGGGTTTTTTAAAGGGCAGTAGAAAAATTAAATTGTCTAGAGACATCTCTGAGGAGAATGAAAGCTTCTGAAATAGTCCCAAGAAGTATGGGGAAAAATGTTCTCATTTATGCAGAACAACTCAATTTTTTCTCCATGTCACATCCAGGATGGTAATGGACCACAACTGAGTGGGTGGCATTGTAAAATAATTTCTGTGCCATTCAGAAATACATTTTGGAATTCATCTTGCCAAATGGGATGTTCTGTAAAGGAGTTATTTTCATCTGAACAAGTCCCTGTACACTTCAACTGTACCTTTTTCCCCTGAATTACACCTGGGGCAGAGTTCTGCATACAGAGGTAATTTGTACAAAACTATCCTCAGGAGCAGACTAACCTTCTCCGCAGACATTGCTTTGCAGCACAGCACTTTTTGGCTGTGTCCAAGAGTTATCCTTGTTAGCATGAGACACAAATGCTATCTATAATGTTTTCATCTGAAAGACCTTGAAAAATTAACTTTATAACCTTGTACTATGAGGATGCATGAAGCTGTGGGCATTTGACAGCCCATGACCTCCCTAGAGAGCATGAAAGAATGCTGTTGGATGCAAATGTCCATACCTGGTATATATCCATAGGATATATCCTGGTATATGTCCCAAAGCCAGGTGAAAAAAATGCCTGAGTCTCTTCTTCAATGTCCTGAAATAGAGAAAGACAAAAATGGGCAGTTAGATCTATAAAATGAGACATTGTCAGCGAAAACAAATAGAAATTTACATAAGTTCCTAATAAAAGGAAGTATCCTATGTGCCCCAAATTGTCTGATGACTTGTTCCACAGAAGTTATTTGCTTCCTTAACTGTGCTTTGAGTCCAGGGTGGGTAGCTCAAATGCAATGCCTGACACCACAAAAGCTCAATCCCTCCTGTTGTTTTTACTGTCTCAACAATCTGCTAACCAATAAATTGGTGATAGACAAACGTCCCTGCCCATGGCAGGGGGAACTGGATGATCTTTAAGGTTCTTTTCAACCCAAACCATTCTGTTGTTCTATGATTATAGGAAATTATAGTGTCCTGAAAACAGGACACTGCTATCAGAATTTGTTCCAGAGCTGCTGCTTTTAAGTGCAAGAATAATATCAACAATCTGTACCTTGTCATATTTTAACATCTTATTAAACAACATTGTAGCTCTAATTGTATTGAATTTCCTCACACTAGCTATTGTAATTTTGTAAGAAACCTCAGAAGACCCTCATTCATAATCCTTTATATTGAACACTAGTAACAAACTGAAAATATACCTCTGCCTCTTAATGGGAGATAATAATCACACCCAGTTCTGTCACCACTAATTTGGCTAATTTGGAATAATGACATTTTTCACCTCATCTAAGGCATATGCTTAAGAGAATCATGGCATTTTCTTTAAACCCAAGGAGGAAATGAGTTAAGAAAGGCATCACTAGAGACTTTTGCCAGCAAAGCTCACAGTGAGGCAACAATCACAGCAGGCCAAGATTTTGTTGCAATCAGAACCAATGGGATTGCTCTTCAGCATATCAAAACTGGTAGCTTAAATATTTTTTGTGTTATATTTGGTTGGAGAAGCTACACTTTTTTCCTCATCATCTCATAGGGATAACCTGAAATGGCCTGTTGTTTGCACAGTGATATGTGACATAAGCAAACACAAAATAAATGAGTGTAACAGACCTCTGTGGGTTAGACCAACATATCTGAGGGCCAGCCTGGCAGAGACGTGGCTGTAAAAATGAGTAAGAGGCTGATCGTGGGTGGTTTGAAAAATAAAGATGGTTTTAATAAAGATGGAAAATAATGCAAAAACAAAATAACAAGGCTGAGCACAGCACGAAGACAAACCCCCTGCTGCTACAGCACCTCTAAAGGTGAGAAGAGAAAGCAAAAAGCGTAGAGTTTCTTTGTTCTCTCTCTTTAGTACCTAAAGGCTTAGGGTGGGCTTTTTGGCCCTCGGCCCAATGAGAAATAGCAACATTCTTTGAGTAACATTCTCATGGTCCAATCTGGGCTGGCTCCAAGCCAATTGCAGAGAAAAATCCACAGAACTTTCTAGCTGACTTCTTAATGTGACAAAAGGTAAAGTGAGACCCTTTCCCTATAAGGAACACCTGCTAAAGGTATAGGGATTGCATTCCTGCAGACCTCTGTCAATTCCCACACTCTGAGCAATTACTGAATAATTGAATTACTAAATTTAAGATAGTAAGATGAATCTACACAAGAAAATCAGCTTTTAACTCTTTATGTATTTTTTATTATTATTGCTTGTCACAATCTTTGAAAACGTCTTATTGGGGAATGAAATATTCAGGAATACAATTTTGTGTGGTAAAATTTATTAAGTAATCAAAACAAAACCAATTTTGTCTCTCACCTTCCCCATTTTCTGCTACTCACCACCAAAAATCACTGTTCTTCATGATTCCTAATCACTCCGCAGACTTACCGTTGAGAACTCTATGTAAATCTACTCAAATCCAAGTAGAAAACTATATTCTTATAATGAAATAAAAGTCAGTTTTATTGTCTACTAAAACTGAATTGAGGTTGTAAAGACATAAATATTTGTTATCTCAAATATTGTGTATTGATGTATTGATAGATACATTTCTTTGTTCTAGTTTATTATATCTTTCACATTTGTGAGTTTTGTTTTTTTTTTTTTACTTTAAAATCTATTTTTATTACCTTTTTTTTTTTTTGTTATAACTCCCTAAGCTCTTTCAAGGGCTTTAACAGGCTATTAATTTATATTATTATATACACCAATAAAACAACCTACTATTCTAATTGCTCAGTGATTTCTGGATTTATACTGGATTTGTTTAAGGCACATAGGTAATGAAAAATTGTTCTGAAAATTACTCTTGTGTGTTTTATTATAAGGATGTATTTCTCATGTTCTTGTCTTCCTGTTGCTGCTATATTAAAGAGTAGGTCTGATAAATGTTATTTCTTCTCTTTCCTCTAAGGGAACTTATTCTTCTACTTATGAAATATATTGAAAAAAATAATCAGTGACTGGCACAAAACCTCTGACTGAATTAAATAAAAAAATGAAATTGTCCTTTACTTCACCTTTAAGCAATAACAAAATCAATTATTAGCAAATGTGGCTTTTATGTCAATCAAACATGTAATTGGCTGGTCTTGTTCTAGAAGTAAGAGAAGTAGAACATAGAAATAATAAGCCAATCCTCTCAGCAATGCCAAAGGAATGACTCAATTCAGCTGAACGGGGATATTTTATCAGGCTACACTGGTTGTTTTCTGAAGTTATTTGAACTGGGAACCAGAGAGAAACAAATCAATTAACCAATCACATTTAAAATAGAGAAAATTTTCCTGCTACCGTGTGAGGTAAGACTTACCTCCTGCAAGATGAATCTACAAAGGAAGTTTCTAAGAGATACAAGTATTTTCCTTTTCTGTCAGTTGTGTGTACAGCCTGTGACCAAATCTTTGTATGTAGGGTTTTGGGTTCCTCCACTGGAAGACGTTTCTGGGATGTCTGGAAATTACAGGATTCTTCCTGACTAAATGCAAGGGCCACTGTGAGAGTGAGTTATGTCAGCATGAAAACCTACAAGGACTGCTTGGCTGTAGCTGAGAGACTCTCTGAAGTAAGTGACACAGCCCTCGGTAAGTATTTTTAATTTTTTCACTTGAATTTATTGAATATTACGGAAAATATTGCACAAACACAAAACACAACCCCATGTGAAGAAAATTAACTCTACCCCACCTGAAACCAGAAGAAATGGTTAACAGTAAAAATTGTTAACAGTGAAATAACTTTTAATAATTAGGACTTAGGAAAGCCTTAGCTTCCAGCATTTTTTTATACTTTTGTCTGAAACACTTAAGAAAAGCCTTAGCTTCCAGCATTTTTTTAAATACTTTTATCTGAAACATTTAGGGCTCTATAGTATCACATATCTTTCTACTGCTGCAGGCACTTTTAGACTATGATCAAGCACGGTTTTGTTTTAAAGGAGTTAAAATGACTCAGCCCTTGAAGCCTCACTTCATGAAAAGAGTTTTTAAGTCTTATATCTTTTGTTGCCTGGATATTCTGTTTTTTCTTTCCTCCCCCTGTTAAAAAAAGTTGCACACATGCATATCATAGCCACATACCTAATTTCATTTTCTACTAAGTAGTTAAAATGTGCTTGTAAATACATCTATAGAGAGAACATTTAATGTTACTCTTTTGACACTCTGCACTGGAAAGAACAGGAACTTAATTCCTGTTGTGAAGTTAGCAGGTAAATATACAACAGAGCTTCTCCATGTACTTAGAGTACTTTTCTCCCCCATGGAAATGTTTTCTTAAAAATAGAATGTTTGTCTATTTACAATTTCCCAAGTGAAGCAGTTTATTTCACATAATAAATATCAAAAATCAATATTTGCTCTTCTAGTGTTTGATTTTAAGGTAACATTCCTCAGTGATAAGACAGTGATGGTCTTATCTCTTAAAAGAAAAAAAAAATATACATTGCTTCCATTTTCTTCCAAGTAGTATATCACACCTCACACCAGCAAGTAATTCTATCGGAAATAAATGCAGGATCCCACTTGAGAAAATGTCATTAACCAATTAATCTCTACTTAAGCCATATTTTGTAACCTACCTCTATTATTCTATTCAAACCATAGACTGCCAACAGTTAGGTATTTTGGACCAAACTAACACTCACACCAAATATTCTAAATGTATTAGAGAGGAAGAGGAGCAGCAGGCACTGATCTCCTGCTTTCTCTGGTGACGAGTGGCAGGTCCTGAGGAAATGGCCAGAAGTTCTGTCATGGAGGTTTGGGTTGCATGTTACGAAAAGGTTTTTCACCCAGAGAGTGACTGGGCACTGGAACAGGCTCCCCAGGGAAATGCTCAAGAAGCATTTGGACACTGCTCTCAGGCACATGGTGTGACTCTTGAGGTGTCCTGTGCAGGGCCAGGAGCAAGACTTTGAGGATCCTTGTAGGTCCCTTCCAACTCATGGTATTCTGTGATTCCATTTCTATTGTAAACAGTTTGAATGTAGTAAAACATGCAACTTATTTTATAAAAGTGTTTTACTTATCTTTTCTAAACACTTTTCTGATCTATGATACACCCTAAGAATTGAATAATTATGTTTGTATAGCTGTAACCAGCACTTCAGTGTCTCATTTAGCCCTCCTTTAAAAACAACTTTCCAGGGCTTTTCAGGTTTTGATTAATCCAAATCTATCTGCATAGTTAATAGCAAATTTGCTTTGGTTTAGGATGCATTTTTATTTAACATCTGTGGGAAAAGGCTTTGTCAGCACAATTAGAGAAACCTGGGAAGTTCTATTCACACTCTAACAGAAGTTATAACAGTATGGAAATTATAGGATGAAATGCAGTTGCTACTCCCTGGATGGCATGGGGTCAGCATGCCTGAGTTCCCACAAAATACATTTTTAGGGAGATTAAACAAAGCATAAGGTGGAGTGGAGACACTGGGGCCATGCTTTGTCAAAATCCCTGCACGAGAGGGCACTCAGTGGTACCTTGCAGCTGATAAAGCACATAATGCCTGGCAAGCAAGAGAGGGAAAAGATTTCCTGCTCTTGAACCAGCAGCTGTAGTAAGATCACAAAACACGCAGCTCACATGTAACAGTGACCTTACCCTCCTGCAAGGTGTGGCTTCCCCCACTGAATGTGTATGATGTTAGAGTCACTCAAGCTCCACCTAAACACAAAAATAATGTAAAAGTCAGTTAAAATGAGGAGAAGTTAGGGAAGACTCCATCTTAGCTTCTGGGAGGAGTCAATGTGCTGAACCTGTCTCCTCTGCCCCACAGGGAAGCCTACGAACCATGGTCTGTGTGTGTTGATTGATCATCTGGAGCCAGCTTTTGCTAGGAAATACAACTTGTCCATTTATTGCTTTGAATGCATTTTTGCAGCCTGATACTGTCACAGGCAATCTCTGAACCTTAACCTGTCACAATTTCATATTAAATTGAGTGTTATTCCATAAACTGTTAAGTGCGAGTCTTTCAAGGGCACTCACAGCTGCTGCAGCAGGGAACATATTCACCTCTGGAAGGCTCAGAGGGGCTGTCTTATACTCTTGGTATGTGCCCTGCATCTTTCCTGTGGAGCTGACAGACTAGCTAAAGGTGTAGACAACCCAGGAGAAGGATTTTTGTCTTTGCATGTGGCCCTGAACAAGCCAGCTGACCATGCTCTGATCCATCAGGACTGTTCAGAGCAGGGTCCTCACAATGGGACACTGACAGCCTGGTCAGGCACAAGGGTTTGGACTTTCTCACTGGCAGACAGATGTTTGAGAAAATCTCCCCTCCTCAGCTGAAATCACATTATTAAAATACAAGGGCCGGACATCTCTGACATCTAAGTATCAGTTTCAACGGTTGCAGTGGAAAATATTACATTTTATTTAATATTACATTTAAGAGTTTCATTCCAAGGGATGGTTTTAGTTCCTAAGTAAAACTGGAGTGGAGGCAAGGGATAGGAAGGGAAACCTGATCAAGTGAGCACAGAAGAGAGGTATTAAGCATACTATCGATGCATCACTGCTGAACTTACACTCTTCACAAGGCATTCTTGCAATTAGACTGAAAGCTGACTAAGCAGTACTTCATCTTTTCTGCCACATGTTTCTTTCACAGGTGAAGGAAGTTAAAAATCAAATAGAGTACACTCAATTTTCCTTTAATATCTGAAGGGTTTTTTAAAATTCCAATGATGTAGCATTCAGATAGATCAGGAAATTCAGCACTGTATTTTTTTTTTTCAATTACCCCCTTAATAAAAGGGGAAATGGAATTCTCAATTAGATAATAATCCCCAGGTATGCAGAATAGCTGCCCACAGAATCAGCTGGAAAAATTTAAGTGACCTTCCCAAGGTGAGCAAAAAGAGGAGCCTAATTTTTTTGGTACTGTTGCTTAAAATCACTCCTGCAAGACACTCTGACTTTGTGCGATTAAGGTAAAGAAAAAATGACAATGATGATAATAGAAATGACAAATCTTTCATGGATCCAGAGATGGTGATTTAGGTATACATTTTTAAGAGATTTCTGTCGCTGCTGCATTTGCATGTCACTGTGCAGACTTTTTATATACCTAACCTGAGATCCAAATTTTCCTGGTAACAGAATGAGAACTCTAATCCCATTTTGCTCAGAATTCCATTCCAAGGTGCTTAAAAACCCACAATGCAGCCTCCACTATAGGTGATTTCTGTCTGCATATGATGTAGGATGGATGTAGCCCTGATTTAGATAACCATACCTGTGCAGAACTGTGTCTGAACTAATGAGCACCACTGAAAGACTGTGAGTAAAGCCATGTTAAATTTATGTGCATAACAAAGCCAATTTCACGGGAAACTGGTGTTATCCAAAACCTTAGAAATTCCTGTCATAATTTCTCTTGAATTTGAGCAATCATTTTAATCACAATTTCCTCTACAACCCTGTTAACACATGAAGGAATGGCAAAATTGATGTAGTTGTGTCATGTAAGTATAATTTCAAAACTAATGACTGAAAAGTTACACTCCTGCCCAACTAGATTTAATCTGTCAAGAAGACATAAAAAGCATGAAAAGCAACTGTTATTCTACAGTTTGGTCCTAGAATTTCTTTTCTCCAACATTTCTTTAAGAATATGTTAAGTTGGCTTAAGGAGAAAGGAAGAAAAAACCTCTGTGATGACTCTTGTTAACATTCACACACAGAAAGACCAGACATTGTAAAAGAAGAATTTTTAGATCTCAGCATTGGCTGCAAACTTCAAAACTAGTGGCTCCAAGTTGGACTTCCTATTATGAACATTAATAAGAGTGGATGAAGGAAAACTAAGGAGAAAGCAGATCATATATATGCATATTTGGGATGACTTCGCAGAGATGCAAAAATTCTGTGTTAACAAAGGCTCTCTTTTTGTACCACATCTCTGAGGGATGTCAGAAAAACATTTATTCCCACTGAAAATAAAAACTAGTAACTGCCACTTTTGGAAAGACAGCAATAGCAAGAGTCAGCTGTGACTTTAATGAGGGCTACCCAGATAAGTACAGTCACAGAAGAAATCACTAATTTACTACTTCAAAAGTTAGGCACATACAGAATATCCTTTGAGTTTCTGCTGCTGACTTCCAGGGATGTAGAATATTTACCTGGACACTGGCAGCTGATGCATGTCATCATAGTACTAAAAATTATCACCTTTACTCTGGATGTACCACATCAGGCTATGAAAATGAGTAACAAAGGTTTATGAATCCTGCCACTGTTCAGAAATGCTTTATTTCTTTGCTGCTGTAATGACAAGTCTGTGAAGGTTGTTTCTTGACTCTTTTTTTTTTTCCTCCCCAATCTGCTTTGAAAATTGGCTTATATAAGTAAAATAATTTAATAATTTGCAGTGTCCTGGATGATCTGATGGTGTACTTTGGAAAGAAGGGAGCTTGTGAAAATGTTTCAGTATTGGATGTTTTTTAAACATCTCACTTCTAGATATGAAAGTTCTTGGTGTCAGTTCTGCAGTTAAATTTATTAATAAATAAGTTTTAGTATTTGAAGGACACCTTTCCATTAAAAATAAGTTTTTTTAAAAAATTAAATGATAGCATATCCTACAGTCTATAAAACTTAAACTAACAAAAAAGATTCTTCCTACTTGCTTCAGTATCTTGACTTCAATCTCTAGGATCTCAATGGCTTCAGTGAACGTTTCTATATACAGAATAAGGAAAAAATATACCATCAAAACCTAACATATTTGGCATTTATTTACTTTCTTTTTGGAAAAATCTTTCTACATTCTTCATGTGAAAAAGAAAAAAATAGTTGAAATCATGGTCACCCTTGCTCCCAGATCAGGAATTTTTTTTTCTTCTTTCTCTTCAGTCTATGAACACAATTTCTATTGCACCTCCTAATTACTTTCCTTCTAGCTTCAGGTGTTTATTAAGGAGGACCATTTAAGAAATAGTTGCCCTTTGTGCACATAAAGGGTGTGTTACCTCGAAGTGAATGTACCTTAGAATTTAAATCTCATTAACTTTGCCTAAAACATATTGTTAACAAATATTTTCTGCCTAAATGTATTTCCTACAGCAACAACAGCAAAAAAAGCTTTTGAGAGGTGTAGATGTCACTATGTTTCAGAAAATCCATAAAATCATCAATGTGATTAAAATCTGTCATTTTATGAGATGTGATTTAATAGATTTTATTTTTATTTGTTTGTCATTATCTATTTCTTTTGTTGTAATCATCAAGAACATGTTCAGACTCAAATCTCTGTTGCCTATGTGTCAATAGAACGACAAACTGGTGTCACAGTCCTGCAGTCACAACTGTTTACTTGGTTAGGGCAACATTGTACAAGAGAAAAAAAGAGAGGGAACATGTCAGAATGCCTCAGGTGTTTTTCTGTTCCATGTCCTACAATCCTGCTAAAGAGCTGACACCACTGTGGTACCTGTATTTGCTCACTACTTGTCTGTAATGATACTCTGTTCAGGAGGGAAAGTACTTTTATAGCTTTGGCACTGCATGTCTTAGAATCTCAAGACTCAGAAATTTTTTATTTACCTCATCTGATAGATGGTTTTGGAAAACATGCTCTGATTCCTCAGGCTAAGGTATTTAATTGTCACTGCAAAGACTATTTCTGTGTTTCTGAGGCTGGATAAAAGTTGTGTATAAACGACTCTTGAATTTCAAGTTCAGCACAGTTTAGGAGCATTTCAGTTTCGAGGGCTTTAGAGACAGGTAAAACATGATGTTGTTTTCTATTTTAAAAACTTGGATTATTTTGTTTTTCAGGGGTTTTTTTTTTCCATCTTAGTCAAAATGATTGAAAAAGGACAGAAAGTCTGAAACTATGCGTAATTTACAGCACTTTGAAGCCATCAAGCATACACGTCATGCCTACTTTTCAAACAGCAGTTTTCTGTCAAATTGACTGTGCAACCCGTGCTGGAGTTAGCTCTTCCTCCTTCCTGCAGAACAGCGGGAAAAGTATGTCTTATTGGAGAAAAACTTATTTAAACCTGTTCTCCACACACCAACATAACACCTGTAAGAAAGGTTTGAGCAGGCTACCTGAGGCCTTAGTTCCATGGTGGCTTTGTGCTGCTACTTCTTCATGAGTAAAATGATTGACCCAGCAGGGAAACACAACAAGGGCCGAGACTTTAGAATTTTATAAGCAGTATTGACACTGAAGCTTTAAAATTCATAGATATTTCTGTTACTGAATTTGGGGTCTGCCTGTCATTGGCAATGACAAATCACATTTCAGCCCAACAAAGTGATCCGTCCTGTGTACTGCTTTTGTTCTTTTACAGTATCTTGTGCAAATCAGGGCATGGAGGAATTTTATTCTTACTATGGCAGTAGTCAGGGTTCTGTCTGCCCAATATTCATCAATGAAAATGGAGTTGCTGCTTCCTTTTTTTGTTCTCAATTAGATCAATAGTTGGATGGTAGTGGCCTCCTGAAATCATCCTGTTTGGTTGAGATGTGCTCAGAAAGGTAGAAGAAATGCCTTTTAAAAACTCAGCCTTAAGGGACAGGGATGGGATTTGTGAATGCCTGGTCTGATGATATTAATGATCTTTTACGAAATATTTTAATTCTTTTTCCAGGCATGTTTTTCACATGATACCTTCTGTATCTCACTTTGCAGGTCTCACTTTGCAGTGTACAGGAACAATGGGATTTTCCACACATCTCCTTTCCAGAAACACCTATGTCCATCCAATAGAAGTGCTGGCAGCTGTGATATCTTGCTTGTACATCCGTGCTCAATGATTTCCTAGTGGCCAGCTTCTGGTATAGACATCCAGAAGATATTTTATATATCTTTCAGGTGTAACTAGTTTCAAAATGCTTCCTCTCTTCGCAGTGCCAGATCTCAATTTGAATATCAATTCTCCACCTTGTTTTTCCTCATCTCAGAATTGCACCTCAAATATAGCATGATTCAATCAACATTATCTTTTAGCATTTGTTATCTTGAGCACATAAATACATGTGACAGTGCTCCTGAGCCTGGAAGATTTGAGATGAAGGAACAGTGGAGAAATTAAAGTTCAGATTTTTGTGGGGTTATAGAAGATTCTGCATTTTGTTCTGTAAAATATTTATATGGTACACATGTAGTTATAATTATTTACCATAGAAATCTTGAACTTCTGGTTATTTGATATCTTTCACGTAGCAAGCACTCCACAGAAAATCCTCTTTCAGCATTTTGTGGCTATTTGATTTATCACCTTCATATTTTGACATTGCAGTGACGATTTAATTGAGTGAGTTAAAAATTCATTTTTTACTTCTTTGGTCTTCAGGTGGGTCCAGTTTAGAGAACAACTAATTTTAATTTGAAAACCTGTAATGGCATATTTTGAAATATAAAGAATAAAGTCCAAGTTACGATGATCCCCTTAGGAAGGAAAAAATGCATGACTGACAAAACTAAGCTTGCTGAACCACCAATGAATTTACAAGGCTCTGCAGAAGGAGCCTCAGTTTTTTCAACAGTACTAAAATTTTATCCTTTACCTCCATTTAGCAAGATTTTTTTTTCACATACGTCTTTCTTCAATAAACACATCAAGATGCAAGACTGAGACTCCAAATTTATACAACAGATTGGTGTGTTTTCAATCGCAAGGTAGAATCACTACATAATATTCCAGAGGCACATCAAAGAAGATGTAAAGTACTACATACCATTATAATTCAAAGTTTTTTGCACAGAAAATCGTTCCTCTGTGGGAAAGGATGGCAGTGAGTTAACGGTGTCAACTGAGGTCAGCAAGAGTATTCAGAAAACTGAAGTATCTTCAATGTCTTGATAAATTGAGTTCATAGTATTTTTTTTAAATTTAAGTCAACTATAGCAAAGAAATTTCCCTTAGGTACAACTACACAATGATCTCACTTATGCAATCTGTTACATTGTGATATTCTCTCAGTTGCCAAGCAGCCAAGAATGGATGTAAAACTAAAAGACGCAGACAAAAAAAAAAGCAACAAAAAAACCACCAAAGCCCACCAAGAAAATTCTCCCTCAAAATAACCTAATTCTTTTTCTTTTAATTTGAAATAAGATGGAAAAGCTACACTAAGTACCAAAGGAGATGTATTACCTACCAGCCATCTTCAGTCAGCTTTACCTCCTACTTCACTTAGTACAAAGCAGATTGAAACTTTATTTATTATATTAAATATTATTTAGATGCTTGTTAAAGGCTTATTTTTCCCTCCCTTTCAGCAAAATAATATATATGTTTTACAAGAAAATAAAAATTATGCATTTTACCTCAAATATGCTGACGACTCATCATTAGCCCTTATATTTTTTTCTACATTTGATTTTTTCTTCAAAATGTAGTATCTTGAAATATACTTGGCTGTTCCTATTTTCTTTCTGCTCTCTCAAGATGTCTTTATTTTTGCTGTTACCAAAAAAACATATTCTGAGACAAAAATAATTCTTGCTGTCATTTTGAGACCTAAAAAAAATAAATTAATCTTGTCTTCAGTGTCTTACTCAAGCAGTTAGTTGATTTAGTCTTTCTTTATTAAAATCCAAACTGAAATGAAAAAGAGCAAAGTTCAAGTAAATCTGCACAGCTTCCTATTACAAGAATAGATTGTTGAGAGTACCAACTACTGCTAGTGCTGTTGTTGAATCTGCCTTATTTGGAGCAGAAAAAAAAAGATATAAATGATATAATGATATGATTTAGAGAACTGGTGTTAGGCCTGCAGGAACACAGAAAAAGGAAAATCAAGCACCTGACAGGAAAGGTATGATATGACTGCTGTGATATAATAAGAACAAGTAATAATTTAATTTTAAGTGGTAAGATGTCACATAGCAGGGGATTACTTTTTTTGTGTTCATTTGCTGTGAATTTATTCCATACAAATATCACAGAAATTCAGATTTCCAAAAATAGTGTGGTCCTACTGGGTGCTTTTTTTCAACCAACCTTTCCACACCAGAGGTTGCCTCCTTCTCACTTGTGAGAGTGCAAATATGAATATGTGTAATGTCAGCCCAGAGATAGCCAAGTCTGAGGGTGTTATCACTAATGTTGAATTGGGGCACTTTAAAAGAAGTGAAGTAAGATTTGTCTGCATTTGAACGCTGAGAGGAGGGAAAACAACTTCCAGCCAGAAGGTTCCAAAGAGTAGCTGAGAAGAGAAATCTCTTCAACTGGCTCAGCTACACCTGGAAAGAAAACATGACTGCAGCTGCAATTAAAGAAGAAATCTGATGAACTGAGATTTTTAACAAGTGTTCATTATTATTATTTATACAAGTGTACTGGAAAAGAGGCAAACAACTTCATTTCTACATAACATTAAAACACACACATGTATATATGTTTTATTAATACTGAGATTTTTCTGAACAGTGAATAATTTTGAAGCAATTTGTTCCTCTGGAAATTGCTGCCAAGATGCTATGGTCAAGGTTCATTTTTTCTGCTGCTTTCCCTGTTTCTTTTGATAATGCCTCTAGTTAAAAAACACTTTTGAAGTTACACTTTGTGATGAGAAGCTGTTCTTCCTTATTGACATAGAAATATTTACTTTTGAATTTCTTTTACACCACCACAAGCTACTAAAGCCTCTACTGTACTTCACACCAAAGCAAAATAAATTTTCAGAGTCAGACATTTAAATTATGTTTTTGTGCAATTAGAGATGTGCCGAGCATTTCAAAACAAAACCAAATCAGAGCCATCTGTATCCTGTGCCAAGATATTTGAAAACAATCTGCTTTTATAAAAAACAGGTTGGAAAACATCATTTCCATGGAAGAAAGAGCAATAACTTTCAAGAAGCCAGCGAGATTTGGATTTCCATGTTTCCTGATGAAATTTGTAGTAGTTAATGTGTTAAATTGCTTGGCTTCAGTCACCTTGTCTTTACTGACGCAACATAACTCGACACATACCCTTCAACAAGTCAGCCAGAAAATCTGAACATGCATTTTATGGAAAGCTGAGGTTGAAGTGGAAAAGATTCTTTAAATATCTGGAAGGAAAAACAAATGAATCTGGTTCAACAGTTTGGCTGTGTAAAGTGAACAAGTGGGTATTCTTCAGTTTGGTTTGCTTAGTTGGGTTTTTTCCTAAAAATCCTGTAGTTTTTATTCCACAGATCCAGATAATGTAGAGTCAATATAAAAAAACTTCTCTGCAGGCAATAGAATTGTCACCTTCTAAACAGTATAGATGCATAAAGCTGGAAACATCTTTAACTGCCTGTTCTTTCTCTTTTAATTTCACCCAACAGAAGGAAGATTAAAAAGATACAGACATTGGCAATGAGGAGCATACTAATTCTGGAGGGTTAAATTTAAAGCATACATAATCCCAGCTCATTAAAGATCTCTGCAACAGGAACCCAGGACAAACCTCAGATCCTCAGAAGCCAAAGCTGTTTAGAAAGCAGAGAATTCTACAGGCTGTGAACTTAGGACTGTGGTGAGAAACTCTTTGTTTTCTAGGCAAGGTAGTTCCTGTGTTAAATATGAGAACATTTCTTAGATATAATTTTGATTAACTTATTTAGAGAATGTGTGTATACAGAGTAGGTTTAATAGTTCCTAGATAGTTTGTAGACTGGTGTGCCATTATAAGTATTTGAGTTTCACACACACAAACTAGTCTGACTTGCCATTTCATTTCTCCTCATTTCAGGTAGGCTATTCTTAAATTTCAGTCCAAATTTTATTCTGCTTTTGATTTTGTTGCTCACACTAGCCAATCTTTTTTGCGTGTGAGTCTGTTGTGCTACATACAGCAGATATTTCAGCACACAATCACAAAATCACAGAACAGTCTGAGTTGGATCCCAGATGGATCATCAAGCCCAAACCTTAAGTGAATATCCCATACAAGCACCAAACCCATGACCTTGCTGTTATTAACACCAAGATCACACTCTAACCAATGTGCTCAGAATTTGGGTATGAAATACCTAGATCAGAATGCCAGTCATGAGAACAGTCATGTTTTGTCACGTACTTTGTGCCATAAACATGTAGTTTAACTCCTGCTGGCAACTAAGCTCTGGACAGCTCTCAGGATGGGGAGAGAATTGAAACAGTACGAGTAAAACTCATTTTACAATAAAGACAGCTTAACAGGAAAAACAAAAAGCTGCTCACAACAAACAAAGCAAAACAAGGAATGAATTCACTGCTTCCCATGGGCAGACAGGTGTTCAGTATCCCCAGAAGAGCAGGGCTCCATCACACGTAGTGGTGACTTGAGAAGACAGATGGCATCACTCCAAATGTCCCCCCACTTTTATTTATAAATAAAATGTCCCACCCAGCTTTTATCTATATGATTAACCTGATGCCATATGTTATGGAATGTCCCTTTCGTCAGCTGGGCTCAGCTTTCACAGTTGACATCACCTCCCAGCTCCTAGTGTACCCCCAGTCTAACTGGTGGTGGAGTGGTGTGAGAGGCAGAAAATGCTTTGGTTCTGTGCAAGCACTACTCAGTGATAAAAAAAAATCCCTGTGTTATCAACATTGTTTCTATCACAAATCCAAAACACAGCCCCATGTCAGCTACCACGAAGAAAATTAACTCTGTCCTGTGCAGAACAAGCACAGTTCTGGAAGTTTCACAAAGCTGCACGTGTTTTCCTGAGCTACTAGAAAATAAAAGAACATCAAATGCTACCTTATTCCCTAAGAAATACTCTTTTACTTTTTAAGTATTCTTAGGGTTCTGTAACTGCAGAGTAAATCTCAGAATTACTTTATTCCACATTTTACCCTTCAATGAAAAAACTTTTTCCTCTTACTTTGGTGTCTCTTTCAAAGAAAATTGCACCACAACAATCCATAAGATACTTCTCTCCTTTCTTGTCAATGAAAAGACACAAACAGGCTAACAATTACTTGCTAAGTATTTCAAAATATAATTTTCCATAAAACAGCACACTTATTTAATTTGGTATTTAAATCTGGTAGTTAATTTGGTATTTAAAAGGTCCTATAGCTGAACCACAGTCCAGAGAAGCCTTGAGATGTTTTAATTAAGTAATTTTGAATGAAATACCAGGGTTGGAAGTAGAAAAATATTCAGAGAGGAAAGAGCTAATTACTATTTCACATTAAATAAATACATATTTATCATCACACAGAAATATTTGTTAGACAAATTCTTCCACATAAGTTCGACTAAGGAATAGGAACACATTTTTCTTATTCATCCAATCTTTTTGATAGCATAGGGTAAATTGATTTCTGAAGTAGCAAGGGCCCGAAAAACAGGGGATCGGCTCTACTGTAACTAGGATGTTATTCCATGCTATTGTTTTAACTGAATGAAGTATAAAGCATAACTCTGCACAGGTGGTGGGGGGAGAGAAAGGGGGAACCCTGGTAGAACGCACAGGCTCTAAAAGAATAAAGTTACGTCAGGAGGATCTGTACCTGTATAATCATTAGTATGACGCATGCCAGAATTGTCGATTGTAATATCAGTTTGGTAATTAAATATGATTATTTTCTCAAACCAGAATCTTGAGCAAGAACTACACAGACCATTGTTCCTCGGGATGGAATCAATGGAACAATGGGGTTTAATGATTAACATTAATCCTTATGTAACAAGAAAGGTATAAAATTGTATTCATTTAGCATGTTGGTGAGCCGAAATTTGGGTCATCCGACTAGACGCTCGGCTCGCAGAGCTCTGAAATAAAGCACCACATACAATTTCGCGATTGTGTGTTCTTTCCTCGGCTAACATTTTTCCAATTTTTTATCAAAACTGTATGATTTGAGATAAAACAACTTTTCTCAAGAAAATTGAGAGAAGAAGCAGTAAAGTACATTAATATACTTCTCCTATAAAGCCTTATTTTGTTGTATAACATATTCAATATTACTATAGCTTTTTTTAAATAAGAGTACAGGGGAAGATACAGTGACATGTCCACATAATTATCAATAAGTTATACATGTGTCTGAAAATTCCAGGCTGCTCAAGAGCTTAGAAAACTTAGGTGAAAAATTGTTCCCTATGCTTAAATAATTCCATTAGCAATAGCACTCATGGGATATGATATTAAGCAGTATCAGGATGTGGGTATAGCAAAATTTAATTAAAAAAAAAAAAAGAAGATTAAAGAAAGAAATAAGTAACTAAAAGTGCTCCAATTGTACAAAGTTTCCTTCTATGCTGAACACTATTGAAGAAGAATAATATTAAGCAACAGCTTGGAGCTACAATTGTTCCAAATTTTGCTTTGCAAAGTGATATAGAGGCAAAAGAAAAAAAGCAGAGATCCTTAAAACCAAAAGCCTTATTTACCACTCTGTCTCTACCTCACAGGGAGGTGAGTTTCTTTGAAGTGCTAAATTCTAGCAAATTTCATCTATATAAGAGTGCTGACTTAAGAAAATATCCATGAAATTAAGAGACAACATAAAGGGCATAGGAAACTTTTAATCATAGTTAAAGCTGAAGAATAAAAAATTGTAACTTACGAATGGTACAAAACTGCTTTTGTATAAACTTGAACAGGATCTTTGTTCCCTTGAATATTGACAAAATGGGCAAAAAAGCAACAGAAGATGTGTTGTACTGCTGTTATCACCAGCTGCAGAGTTTATTGTTTTTCATGGAAGTTAGCACTTCAACATTCAACAAGTGACAATGATTTTACCTTGTTATCCCAGAGTATCAAGATTGTTTTATAGCAAGGGATCAGCCCTCAGCTCAATTTGTGTGAACAACAAGAGAATATCAATAACTTTTCAAGAACACCTCATCCTGAAATTGCGATTCAAAATCTGGCAGAGATTATCTTGAGCTCCTTCGAGGGACTGAGTTCACAGTTGTGTGTCTAAGTATGTACAGATTTCCAATTTCACCAAATGCTATCCTGTAGAGAATAGTTTCCTGAACTTTGTTTTAAAACTGTTACAGCCTCAGGGGCTACTTCAGTGTTCAGGATGCAGAAATCTTTGGCCTTTGGTACTCAAACAGAATAAAGTGAGGATCCTACAGTGATTGTCTTTTACTAGTTTTTTCTTGAGGTTTAAAACTATTTCATCTGCATCTTTGACTCCTTACTTGAATTTGAAATTGTCAACAATGATTAAAAAACTGAAACAACCCAAAACAGAGTTGAATGTTTTGTATTAAATACTTAAATTTTTTAACTCTTTGATAAATATTCTAATCCAATTAATTATATCTCAAAGATAATGTTAACGTTTTTAAAAGTTATAAAGTACATTGCACATTTATTGCTGACATTAGAATTCACCATGAATATGTAAATACTTTCAGCCTATTCCAAATCACATTATTAAACAAATACATTGTGAATCCAAACCCACATATTTTCAATGTCATTTCATAGTGACCTTATGCTTGGAATTTTTGATCCTCCAAGTCTAGACACTTTGGAATCACAGAAATCAGAAAAGATAATCTCCATACTAACTTTTAGGAAAGGACACATCCAATTTTTCAGAGAGTAGCCTTGATTAGGGTGTGGTTCTTTGATTCTCCTCGCCTCTGCAGTGCAGCATTTCCCTTTGCCTCAGACACGTGAAATTGATACCTACTTTTAGCCTCTGGCCAAGAAATATGGTGTGAAACTTGAATATTTATTAATATACTTAGTAAACCTTGCTATGTCTTTCAGTAACAAATATTTTGTTATTATCCATGCGCTTTACAATACCACTTAAACTGGAGGAAAGAAATACACAGCTAAAAATAAAAATGTTGCTAATGTCAATAACAAACATAGTGATAGAAGATACAAATGAAATTAAGCATACAATTTATAGCAAAGTAAACTTTCTCTCCTTGTTATCTGGCTGAATTGCTGCTCACTTTGATCAAAAAGGTGGATGTTGGGATTTCAGTTCTTGGTCTCCAAGTTCTTGGACCACCAAGTATCCATTAATGCAGGTCCATTCAGATGCTTCTGTGAGAGGAAGCATCCTACACAGATTCTCCCCAAGATCCCACTTGGAATGGGATTTCCCCATTTCCCCACACTTCAAAGGGAAGTTACATCTGACAGGCACAATTTTTACAGTCAGGCATATTCACTTCTCATTTCTTCAAGATTTCTAGAACAATGATATTTGAAAAAAATGGACTACTGTCTTTTTCAGAACAACTGCTGGTGCAAGTCCTCATTTTCACCGTTTTTTGCTCATTTTCTTGTACTTCTTTCTGAAGCCAGAGAACTTTTTAGGTATATGCAAATAAATACCTGTTCCTGTTTTGTTTTGTAAGAATATCAGAAATCCATTTTGTTGGGGTTTTCAAAGTATCACGTTTCCAGAGAAATAATGTTGTCAGTATATTAGTTTCTGGTAAAAATCATTAGGGATTTTTCTGTAAAGGCATAGCTTCAAAAAGACTTAAGGATTGTAAAACATGTAAGGAATTTTATAATTAGACTGAACTGGTAAATTAAAATATATTGATATGTTAAGATGGTGATAGATGTCATCCTACATATTAAATTAATGTCATACTTGGTAGTGTTTGTGAGGAAGTAGGAATCCACATGTGAGGTACAAAGAGACAGGTGGATATAGCAGATGGAGATTCCCTGTTTAAAAGGAGTCACATGGAAAAGATGAGGGATGATGGGTAGAAGTTTTTCCTTGGAAAAATATGATTGGTGACACAAGAGAAAAATTCACAGTGAGAACGATCAGCCATTGGAATAATATCCACTGGGAAGGAAGTGGAGGATTCTCAAACTGAATATTTTCCAGATTGACTTGGGCATGGTGCTGGGCCATCTTGTCTGGGCTGTGCTGTTGTCAAAAAAGGTTAGAGCAGGTGATCTTTGGGGCTCCATCCAACCTGACATTCTCTGAGGATAAATCATCTACCCAAATCACTAATTTGAAAGAATTTTTTTCTCTTAAACCCAACAATTTTTATTCCTTTTTTTTTTTTTTCCTTACCTTTCTTGAACATTCACTTGATGCTACAGTCTATAGGAAGGTGAAAAGGTAAATTCTGGGACTTTTAGTATCAAAATACTCTATTCCTGACACAGTTTTTTATTTCTAAAAGAGCAGAAAAGCAGAAAAATGTCCTTTTTTTTAGTGCTTTTGAGGATATTATAGAGAGGCACTAGCCATGGCAAATTGCTCAGAACTTAGAGCAGGGACAACTTTTACCATAAGGAATGGGATAACCACATTGTTCAACCAAAATATTAGACATAATGAAAAAAAAAAAAAAGAAATATCCCTAAGGAAAAAAAAAAAAAAAATAGGCGCCAGCATCAGATAGCCTGCCAAATAGCCCCAGGTCAGATAAAGCATTGGCTGCTGCCAGTGTGTGACAATTCTGGTTCTGATGAAACCACAAATAATGAAAAAGGCAAGTCAGAATTGGATGAGTGACTTGAGTAAAAAAGAAAGAAAAATTGTTTCGGAAAGGCCTCTTCAATGAATATAATATGAGAGGGCTTTAGTTGGGTTCTTTTTTATAGTTTGAGTTTTTTGCTTTTGGGAGGTTTTTGGGTTTGGTTGTTTTGTTTTGCTTTTTTTTGTTTGGTTGGTTGGTTGGGGTTTTTTTGTTTGTTTTTGGTGCTTTTTGGTTGGTTTTTTTTTTTTTTGGCAAGGGAGAGAGGGGTTTGGATTCTGTTTGTTTGCTTGTTTCCCCAGAAAATATCCTGAATGGCGTATCCTGAAAGATCTCGAAGGGAAGGTAAGCTGAAGAGGGGCTCACCACCAGGAACTGTAGTCACAGGACAAGTGGCAATGATTACAAATTTAAAGAGGGCTAATTTAGGTTAGATATTAGAATTTTTAAAAAAGCTTTTAAATTAAACAAGAAAATGAAAGAGTAAAAAGTTGTAGTAATTTTTTAAATATGTAACCACAGAAATAAAACACTTTATGTAGCTTTATAATGAAAAAAATAGTTTGAAAAAATTACATTCACGTTTCATTAGCATATTATATTCTTCTACAACTTTGAATTAATGAAAAAAGGGTTTATGGAAACAGTTTAATAAAATTTCATTATCCACTACCTAAACTCAACTACCACTTTAATTTGAGAGTCAAAATTTGATTTTCCTCATTGATTTGATTAGAATTTCTATTAAGAAAATACGTATTCATAGATAGTTAAATCAGTAAAATCATTAAGAAACCTCCTAAAAGTACTATTTTGCCAGACATTTCTTTAGTCTGCAATCTGAGGAAAAGAACTTCCTTAATAGAACTTCAGTTTTATTAAAAAGGAAGAGTGGAAACACATTCAGCCCCTGTTGTGAAAATCTCCTATCTCAGCTGAGAAATAGCCAGGGCACTATGCTACTCCCTTTATATCTCGAAAGGTTGGGGGTTTTGTGGGTTTTTTTTCATAAATTATATTGAAAAACTTGTATTGAGGAAGGAAATACAACTTATGACTAACAATGAATAGGTACATCAGAGATGTAGATTTAGGATAAAGTAATTCATTACAATAACAAAGATCGTGACGTAAAGTTAAGTCCTTAATTCTGTATTCATTGATGAATAAATCATTTTACACAATTCAGTGATTCTGAAGGTATGGTTGAGTTATTTTTTTACTCTAATTCTCAAATTCAGTTCACTGATATAAGTCCCTATATGCAAATCTATAATAGCATTTTTGCCCAGAAAATTATCTCCAGGTAGGGATTCAATAGGACAAAAATGTTAATTATTTGGTCTTCTTGTGTTCTTATGCTTTCTATATCCTCTGAAATGTAGCATTTCTTTTGAAATGCACAAATATCCAAGAAGACCAAAACAGCAAATGCAGAACTGTAAAACAACCTGCTCTGATTATGACATCTTTTGATTAGATACATGATATTGTTTGTGACCTGGAAGTTTCAGTCAGGTATTTAGAGTCAACTTCTTAAAAGAGAGATCAGAGATTATAAAAATATGATATGTACAAAGTTGAGGGGCACATCCCTCTGAGCAACCTGGTCTAGTGAAAGCTGTCCCCACCCGTGCCCATGGAAAAAAAATATATTTAATGTGTCTTCCAACCCAAAACATTCAACGATTCCATGATCTAATCTACTCAGACACACAGCTTGTTATTCTGGAAGAATAGGACTTGAACAATGCTGCTTCTCCAGATGAAGTAAATGATAGCTGAAGCTACATAACACTTAATTAAATATCCCACTCAATGCTTCTCCTGAAGGAGGGAGAATAATTCTCAGAGATTTTTAGCATCCTAGGGAAATGTAACTCTTTGTGAAATAATCGAAAGGATACCAGCCTGACCCATTTCACTAAAATAACTTTCTTAATTACAAGAATAAAGCACAAAACAGACCTGATCCAAAAGAAGGGCTCACTCAGACACCTCATGCACTTTGTTAGATTCTGCTTCCAACATTCAGTAGGAAGGATGATTTTCAACTGAATATAAAATACTGAGATCATAATTGAAATAGGAAATAACATTCACAGGAGACCATGTTATCCAGCTACTCTCAGAACATGCAGTCCTTCACTTTTACTAGGTTATTGCTATGCCACAGTGAAAAATCTCAGCAAGATTACAAAGAATAGATGGAACATAACATAATGGTGGCATCCCTTGTCTTTATTTGCAAAGTGAGGCCATGCATAGTGTGAATATATTTGGCATATACTATTTGGCATTTTGAATAGAAAACACGAGAATGAGGGTGGCAGGAGGAACTGAATGAAGAATCCACTGATCAGAGGATTGCAAAAGAGAAAATGCGAAGTTCTATTCAGTCCACTTGAAAAGATATATGTATACCTATATGTATCTATCTATATTTATGTGAACACATAAAAAATATTGCATGACATATGTTCTGTGTATTTGCTGAAAAACAGACCATTTAACAGCTTTTTTCTTATTGTCTAATCCCTCAGGATTGAGAGATCCTGCTCGATGCAGTTGTGTAAACATTTTATCTCAGTCAATATCTGGATCCTTTTCCTTCTTGAGCTGATGGGAGATATTTCTATGCAATTTAACCTGCTTAAAAATATTGTGCTTGTCATGATTACAAACTATTTTTTTCTGCTACACTGTACTTTCAATATTGTTAAATTGATAGCAGTGCAGTCAAAGGAATATCCATTTAGGAGCACTGGTGATTGCAGATAATATATTATCTATTGCAGCCTACCCTGAAATGCCACGATAGTGCCATGGCATTAGATAATATTCTAAATGAGTGTTTCTTAGATGTCTAATAAATTAGGTGGGAGGATAAACAGAAAATTATAAAAAATAAGATAAAATCCTAGATCTATGTTTTGTAAACCAGTTAACTGTAAACCAGACATAGAGAACATAACTGATTTTACTCACAAAGCAAAAAAGAAGCTGCTTGTTAATGAAATCTGTTGAAGGCACAGAGTCAGTTGCATCAACACAAAAGAGGATTAAAATATTATGCTGGAAGAACCTGAAGATTTCAAGGAAGGGAATAAAATAAACTTGATAACATTTAGCAGTACTAAGTACCATATCAAAAAGTTTAATAAGATTTCTGGATTCATGCTAAAAAAACCTCAACAGAAATTCTAGGAAGAGGAGCAGGGCTTGCCTACTGAAAACTATACAGTGCAATCTTAAGGTGCTTCTGAATGCAGCACTGACATTTTTCTATCTAGCAAAGCATTTCTAAGTGAGAGAGGAGTGTTCATAATTAAGGAAGACCTCTACAAAATGATATCATAAATATATTACTGATCATCAACACTCAGGGCAAATTGACCCAGACATGGACTTTTGCACATAACTGCTAAATTTTGTGAGAAGAAAGGGTGTTCTACCTTCATGGCTAGGGAGCAGAAGAATTTAACTTCATGAATACAGTGATAAAGTGCCAGGGGATGAATGCAAATACAATTGTGGAAGCAAGGAAGAAAACAACACTAGGAAAGGAAAAGCTTGTTAAACCAGAGAGTAAAATAGAGTGGCTATAAATTGCCTTGAATTCATCCCAAATTAGAAAGAAGTTTCCAACTAACAAAAAAGGAAGGCTCTGGTAGAATTTTTAAAAGTAGAAATGAGGAAAATATTTACAAAACTGTCCCCCTAAGTAATAATTAAAGTTTGCAAACCATATGAAAAACATTCTCTATTTTTATTGATTTTCACAAAAAGGGAAAGGAAAAATAGTCTCTAGCTTCCTCTTAACTACCAAAAATACAGAATGCATTTTTTTGACAGAATGAGCATTTTTATCCTCTTTACAATTTCATGTTTTTCCATTGTTATAGTGGTATGTCAAGTGGCTGTTTAAGAGGAAGAAAAAATACTAAAGCAAAACTATGCAGCCTAAAATTATTTATAGAACATACCTTTTTTAATCAACTGTCCATAAACTGGATATCTGCTTAAGAACATTAACAACAATAAAGACAGTTCTTGAGGATGCTGTTTCAAGCTTTTGTATTTATGAGACTCCTCTTGCCATATCAGTTGATATCAGCTGAAACTCTTTCAGCTCCAAGAATACTGTGATATTTCTCAGACGAGTTAACAAAAGAGACAAGTACATTACTTTTACAGATTTTATGGCTTTTTAGGAGCTTATTCTTATCAATCTGGATTTGCTCTATAATGATAGCAGAGCTACAGTCTTTCTCTTAAAGTTGTTCATACCATCATTATTCCCCAACAAAACCCTGAAGAATTACACAGGAGATAAATAATAAAAGAATTTCAATGTTTGCTATTCCATCTATATTAAAACAAACAAACAAACAAACGAACAAACAAACCCTACCAGAAACCAAAACAAAAAATATTTTTTAAGGAGGGTAAGAAAGCATCTTACAAAAAATACTCTGACTTGGCAGATTTACTCACCTCAGGTAGTAAACTGTTCTCCATTGACCACAAACTTATCCTGTCTACACAAATAGGATTATAGTATGTATATTTCAGCCAACTTTTACAAAAGCAAATAAAATTTATGGTTATAAAACTTCCCTTGTATGTTTATTATTATATTACAAGTTCCTCCAGACATTCTTTTCTAACATATCTGCAAATATAAATAGATTTTGGTGTTTCTCTTCTGAACTTTCCAACTGCTATTTCCCAGGATTTTAGTGATAATTTATAAATGGCAACATTGTAAAGGTAGAAGATAATTTCCCCTAAGAACCAAATAATTTATAGCTTTCTACACACAAATGACCCTTGCAACTTGGCAGTTGCTTAATTAAATCCTTTTCACCTCCTCCTTCCATCTCATGAGGAAAAATAAGTAGAAGGTGCAATTCACTCACACTACATTTACTCCTGAAGGTATTGGGGGAAAAAAAGCTAGCTTAGTACTTTCTGCCATGAAGTGTAACTAATTCTGTAAATGTGAGTGAAGCACAATTGAAAGTAGCATGGCAGATAGATTGATATTACCAGTGGATCACTGACATGGAGAGGAAAATCTGAATTGTTCCCTGGTGTAATGCTACTGGAATTGATTTACACCAGGGATGCATTTGGCAAGAAGGCTTTGAAAGCACATTTTTGAAAAGGAAGTTCTATTTGCGCTGTGGGGTTTCCATTCTCATTTTATACATTCCTATAAGTCACTTCAAGTAGCACAGAGAATCCATTTCAAAAAATAAAGATGTACAAATGTATTTTCAGTTTCTTCCTCAACAAGCCAAAGAAAAAGCTACATCTCATGTAAAACAACAGAGGGATGTGAAAGAAGCTTGGGGTTAGAGAAATAGGCACCTTCTAACCCATTTCCCTGATTAAACAAGGTGAATCTGAGAGTAAAAATTATTTGAAATAACAATAGATTTGCTTTTTAAAATTATTCATAATAAAAGTGTGAAATTTATTATGCAAGATATTGAGTCTTTGTTAGATTCAAAATGCAAAGCCATACATAGATCATTAGAAGCACATTAAATCTATTTTCTTTAAAGTAAGAACATATATCTTGTAGTTTTTGGAAATTAAAATATCAATAGGCTTTTAGAAGAAACTGACTTTAAGCGCTTTATAAAGTTCTGCTCTTCATGTGGTGGATTTCTAAAGTCGTATTTGTCAATATCATCCATCAACTCCATATTTTTATGGCATTTTTGCCACAGTACCCTCTTCCCCATGAGTCAGACTGCTTTTTTTACAGAAGAGCACCGTTACATGTCAATTTGGAACTGCTTTGTTTGAAGAGACTTATGTATTTTTCCTAAACAAAATTCTGGGTTTTTTTTTAAATCTGGTTGGATCTGTGGGGTTTTTCCCCCAATTTTTATGTGTCACCAGGTCTCTGCAGCACATTTTGAGAAAAAAACTTACTTTTTATTCCCGATAAATAAATAAATAAATAAATAAATGAATAAATAAATACCATTAGTGCAAATGTATAAACCAGATTTTTTTAAAGTTGTTTAGCTGTCTGATCATTATTGTATGCTTTGTTGTGGATTATTTATCAAAGCATTCAATAATTACCACTCAGATTTAGGATAGTCATGATCCCTGGTAAAAAATGCAATGGAAACCTAGTAGGAACTTGAATTTAAAAGCAGGACAGAAAAAAAAACCCACCTAATTTTTTGTATTCGGAGGATTAGAATCGTCAGGAAATACATGAGTCAAATGCATTTCAAAGTATTTAGAAATATTATTGAATTTATCAACAAGATACAACTTTTTATTTTCTCTGCGCTGCGGATACAGTATCAGATAATTGGTAAGTTTTAAGCACAGTTTGGATAGGACTTAATATTCTACTAGCTTTACTTAATGGCAAAAACTCTCTCAAAAAGGAATCAAAGTTGTTTCCTCAATCGCAGCAGAATTTTACATTAATCGATTATTCTCTGTTAATAATAATGAACTGACTCAACAGAGTAGGGAAATCTTATCAGTTTGGTCCTGACACTCTCATAAAATGTTGTCGAATATATTTTCCTGTTTCTGTCAGAGAAAAGCCCCTTCCAGAAGTTCTTGTAAGACTCTTGCAGGTTTAATTCAGAGCCCAACCATAACAGGGTTGGAGCAGCACAGTTAAGGCTACCTGCTTCTCTACATACCAGCTCCTCTGATGGAAGCTCCTTCTCTGATCCCAACACTGCCTCCCACACCAAAAAATATGCAGCCTTGGAGGAGGGCAGATGTTTGCAGAGCTCCTTAATAATGAAAAATATAGATCATATCTGCTCCAGACAAATCTGCCTGCAAGAAATATTTCTCCCTCCTTTGGAACATGTCAGCTCCTGCCACTTCCCCCCGCAGGAGGCACAGCTGGGATTTGGCATGATACGAAGCACGAGCTCACTGACCATACCAACTCCCTCTGCCAGCAGGTCTGTGATAAGAGCATTTGGCACAAACCCTGGCCTAAATAAAACCCATTATTTTGAACTGCTGCTGCATAGCTCCAATGCGCTTTATTGAAAGAGAGTAAAACGGAGCCTTTATGTTCTCCCCCAGATTGCACATTCACAAATTATCCCAAGTCCAACTTCGCTTAGGTTACTGTTTCCCCAGTAATTTTATCAATAAAATTTCCAACAGTAGTAATTCCTAAGACTAGTTATATTTTGTTCTAAATACAGAAAAAACTAATTAGTCCTAGAAAGCTACATCTCTAGGTTTTTCAGTAACATTAAAAGAAAATTAAGTGAATAATATGCTCTTGCTCATTCTCCAAGATTGACTAAATGCTTTACTTTGGAGACCTTGTTTTTTATGTAAGTTAACCACAAATTAGATAAATTCCTTTCTTTAAAAAATTCCATTGGATTTAAAAGAAAACAGAAACATCGTTGCTGGAAAGGGATTTTATTCTCCTTGACTTCTAAAAATTTTCCCCAAAAAGGTTTTCAAATAATGTTACTCTCTTTGTAACAATGAATTACAGTTTAGGAGGAACATCAGTGATAAGAAAGAGAGGACTTTAAAAGGATTAAATTGTTTGTTCGAACTTCAGGGGCCAAAAGGAGTTAACAGTGTTTTATTTTGTTTTCTATCACCCACCAGACCTTCTCTAGAGGGAGAGTTTATGTCTGCAATGATCAGTACAAGGAAAGAGCTTTACTTACCTGCCAATGACATTTATTTTCCCAGCTGGCTGGAGATTGCAGAATTTAGCTACTGAGGTCGGGTGCCTAAACTGATTGGAAAAGAGAGAAAATACTGTTAGTTGTGATAGTCTTAGGCTGGAATTGACTCTCTGTTGAAGCTTGAATTTTAAGAGAAATGGAGGGAATTATGACAGAGGCACCACAGATTTTCAAAAGGTGACATTTCAGCTACAGAACAGAGGTATAATATTTCAGGGAATGTACTGCCAAGCACCTGCATTTTTACAGAATGGTAATTTAAAGAAAAATATTTCAAACAGCTGAGTGGATTGCAATGAAGTATCTGATAATTAATTGATGAGATCATAGATAAAAAATAACAATAGAATAACCTCCACCAGAACATGAAAAGCATCAAAAACTCTGGTCATCTTGTCAGAAAAATATCTTGATGGACTTTTTCAGAAACCCCTAATGCTCCTGACTTTAAAGACATCTGTCACCACTCAGAAAGGCTGTAAGATATACCCCACTGAGATTTTCATTGAAGACTCTTTTTTCCTGTCCATTAAGGCCTTGAAATCTGATACCAAAGGCCTCTAACAAAAGCAATACGACCTGTCACAGTCAGGGTTGACATCAGAAAAATAACATGTTTCAGAAAGAATGTGAGAAGAGAACAAATACCCAACTAAATAGTGTTCAAAGGATACTTCACAAATTAGGAGAAATTTGGAACAACCCTATTAGGTCAGTAAAAACAGAGTAATCACGTAAGCCTTTGCAGAGATAAGCTTATTATCATTCTAACCATCACGTAGATTAGAGATTATGATTTTATTAATTTCAGAATATATTAGTCCTACCATAAAATAATATTCTAGGGCTGAGAAGACTGAATTTTCTGAATTAAAATAAATTTCCAGGTTAGCAGTTCCAAAGCCCCTAGTCAATTTTATTAGGTTTTTATTTTTAGTCTAATCAATATAGAGCCCACCCCAGAGTCACTAGAGGAAAGGGTCTGCTCGCAGTTGTCTTATCTCTAAAATGACCCTGAGCCAAAGTCCCAAACAAACAGACTCGGCAGGAGGTTCTTAAACAAAATGAGACTCTTATTTTGTGTAAAACATATGTGTGAGAACACTCCTGACAGGCTTTTTTATTGATGTCCTGTGACTATGGAAGATGCTCCTGAAATATCTGAGTGTTCTTCTTAAGAGTGCACTTAAGGACCTGAAAATTATTTTCCTTCCATAACACGTCTTAATTTTCCTGTCCTTACCACATTATTTGAATATAACTTTGTGTTATGTAGATACTTGTATAGACCCAACATATGATTTGGTTTCATCTCAGTGAGAACTCTGAGGAAACAACATTTCAGCTTATGAGGTCTTAAAAAAGTGGTTCACAGTAGGAGATCCATATAGCAGATGGCTTTCTAAAGGGTGAAATAAATTCAAGTAACTTTTATATCACTCAGTATTTTAACCAATGAGACCATAAAATGGAAATTGAAATCAACTTTTATGCTGTTGGTTAATTTTCTACTGATACCATGCTCTTCTGTGAATTTCCCACATGACTCAAAAAGATTGTTTCAAAGTGTATGAACTAGATAGGTTTTAAAACACTTTCAGACATTTTTAAGTCTTAAATTTTAATTCATGTTTTCTCTTAATGCAATTTCAAATTATATAAAACCAATCAGTGCCTTTTAGAATTATCTGATCTCATTTTCTTTAATTACACTTGTGCAGTCATTGCTAAATTTAGCCCATGAATGTAAGTAAAAGTGAACTGTTACATCTTGTAAATCTTGCAGTATCAGTCATAACACACATACGTGGTTTTTAACCACTAGAAATGGTTAAAAACGTGCTCAGAGTGGAGGGATTTCATTTCAATTCCTTTTGATCTTCACTGCAACAAAATGAACAGAATGTCTTGAGAATATAACTTTGTCATCTTCACCTATTTTGTGTTCTATTTCCAGATGGGATAACTCAAAATTTACAGACCCTTATTGTATTTTGTTTCTGAATGTAAAACTATATACACCTATGCAATCTCACAAACACATGCAAGCTCTGATTCAATCAGGTTTAAAACCAAATTGTTCTTTACAAAAATCTAGTTTCTTAGCCTTCCTAGCTGTCTACCACCAAAATTCTGTACTATAAGGAAAATCCTTTGTGCCTGCTTTATTCCTGTGGGTATTTTTATGCAGCCCATACAACTACTTTTCTGAGTGTGGTATGCCTTCATGTTTCTGTAAAGCTCTGATACGCTAAGAATAAGCTGCATGATATTTCTGATGTTCAGCCATAAGTCCCCATAGGTTTCTTAAGAAATTTGGTCTAAAGGAATAATGTGATGGATGGAACTCATAGTAAAGCCTGGTGCTCTATCTTTTTTTACTTTATTTAAAGAATTTTTTTTTCCTGCTTAAATACCTTTATTACTTTGTTTGCTTCCCCATGGTGTCTGGGGTATCTTTTTCCTCAGTACCTTATGTTATTCAAATATTTGGATATGTAGTGCTTTAATAAAAGACTTAATAGAAATGTTATCCAGTGCAAAACACATGAAATAAGTCACAATTCATATATTCATAAAGTCAAATCTGTTTAATTTGTTAGCTAAATTGCACAGAAAATGCAGCATGTGATGTCTTAATTAGATTCAGCAAATGTCATTTCTTACCTCCAAGAGAACTAAAATGACTCTAAGTTTGTGGGATTGAGTTACTCTGTACACAGTATTACTGAGGCAGAGAACTAAAATTCTCTTAACATTCCAGAGTAAGCAATACTTAAATTTTTTTTAGTCCCTGATGCCCTTTTGTATTTTAAAGGCCAATGCAATTATGTACATTGTTGCTTTGCTATTTGGCTACTCCAGAACAGAAGTACCTAAGAATATTCATGACTAATGTAAATTACCAGCTGGAAAACATGAGAAATTATTGCAGGGCTTTGCTGCAGTTTGAAACTTATGAAACAAAAGTTAAATAGGGAGAGTAACATAAATCTGTCCATGTCATATTTCTGTCATTTTTAATGTGAGAAACTAACACACTGATATTCGGAGTTCCTGAACATGTAATTCTTATCAGGCTTGTTCAGGCACATTGCCTTTGAAGACCAGACATTATCTGTGGAAGGCAAAAAGACAGAAATACTGGAAGCTTGGAAGGGCTGCATGAACTTAGTGTCATATAAACAAAAAACAGAGGAGTGTCACAGCAACAGTTATCTGTCGGAGTTGTGAAAGGTATGAACATTTAAAAAAAAATGGATTAATAAATGAATTAAAGTTTAATTAGTATATAATAAAAATATTTTTCTGGGTTTGAATATATAATCACTAATTCAATCTTGATTAGATTTTTGTATAGATTGTACTTTATTATCAGAATGAGACTGTTTAGAAAATAAATAGTTTGTTAATTTTACAAATTAGATATACTTCATAATTCAATATGCATAAGGATCATCACTGTATACTGAAACTCTTGCAAACAGAGGATTACAGGATTAATCATTTTAAGAGCCTATAGAAGATGTTTGAGAGAGCTAATATAAAAGGAATGCTTCATTTAAATGGAGGAGAGAATGGAGTTTTGGTGCATATGTGACTTTGTACAACAAGTCTATCCTGGCAGGATAGCGATACCCTTAAAAACTCCAATTTAATATCATTCTTATTGACATAATTGATTATTTACAGAAATACAACATATATCAATTATAGGTAAGAATACCAGAATATGAAGAAAAATATCTTGTATACAAACATCCATAAATGTCCAGATGCAAAGTGCAAATTTTTTGCTGCTGCTTCAAAGCTATTCTCTTGTTACACGATGAGCTCTCTTTGCAGTTTTTGAAGTATTAATTATATTTGAAAACTGGCATTTTCTGTCAAGCAAAAAAAAAAAAAAACCAACAAAGCAATAAAAACAACAACAAAAACATGGGTACTGTGAGTAAGAGATTTTTGTAGGAATTTACTCAGGCTTTTATTCTTGTCCATGAACCCCTGAGCAAGGGGATCCTTCCTTTGACAGTTTTAGTTAAGATTTTGCACAGTGTCTAAAACAATCAGTCAAAGATGCCTTTTGTTATCCTTTGAAATTAAAAATTGGATATATAACCACCTATTAACCTTTACAAACTGAATAAAGGTTGTGGTTATTGCTGTTTATTTTCCTGATTTTTCAGAAAAGTGTTCTTAGGGTAATCGGTCTCAGAGGAGCAGATTCTGAATTTATTGTCCTTCCATTGAAAACAAAAGGTTTTTCGACTTATTGGGGGAAAAAAAGTCAATGTTTCTTAAGAGATGAACCTGCTGCCAATTATATGTAAAAACCAAACTGCTGACATTAAAATGCATCTTGAGAAATTGTTTGGAAGTAACTGTTTTAGGCAGATATAGATTCAGAAAAATTACTGCACTGATTAGTGATACTAGAACTATCTGTAAAAAGACAATTATTAAAAGTGCTCACACCAATCTCTGTTCATTTGCCAGGGGGTGGAGAATTCACTTGTGGCTGACCCAGTTCATAGATGAAATTCAAGTCATCCTCAAGACTGCACTGTCATTTTGGATCTTAGAACACGATGTTTGGTACTGTGAATGCTGGTACAGGAGGGATGTAGAGCGAGCCCAGAAGAGGACAGCCAAATTATCAGAGGGATGGAGAACCTCTCCTATGAGGAAAGGCTGAGACAATTGGGATTGTTCATCTGGAACAGAGAAGGCTCTGGAATGACCTAGTTGCAGCCTTCCAGTACCCAAGGGGAATCAACAAGAAAGTACCTGGAGCGACAGGGCAAGGTGCAATGGCTTCAAACTGACAGAGAGTAGGTTTAGATTGGATACTAGGAAAAATTCTTTGCTGTGAGGGTGGTGAGGCCCTGGCACAGGTATTCCAGAGAAGCTGTGGGTGCCCCATCCCTGGAAGTGTTCAAGGCCAGGTTGGATGGAGCTCTGAGCAACCTGGTCTGGTAGAAGGTGTTCTTGCCCATGGCAGACGGATGGAAGTGGGTGATCTTTGAGGTCCCTTCCAACCCTATGGCTATTCAATGATATATCAAAACAACAATGTAGAAAGTCAGAATGATAAAATAGAAGAGAGACTTCCATGTAAAATTTTTCATGGAAAAATCCTCAAAATTGGAGCTAGAGGATAGAAAACAGGCCAAGGTAAAGATAAGCATGATCTTTAATGAAAATTCAAGAGCTTCAGTTTTGATGAGGAAAATGCACAGTGTAGTGAGAAGTGACAGCATATCTGGTGATATTAGGATATGAATAGATAGCATTTCCATTTTTGTATGCATACACAAAAGGGGAAAATAAATGAAAGAATCTTATAGGATACAAATTGTTATCAACAAATCCTATAATATTATTAAACTTTAAAATGGGGTCCAAAAGAAGAAAATTAATTGTGTTCAACTCATTTACAGTGGAAAACACAACCAAAGTGAGTCTAAGGCCCAGGTAAGGTTAGCTAACTTATTAGAGAAAGCCAAGAAAGTTAACTGTAATGTAAATTTCCATTAAACGGCTGAGGTTCACTCACAGGATTTTATTTAGGCAGAAAAAGTTACCAATATTCTCTGCAGATATTTTATAAAGGTATTAAAAATACTTATAATATTGGACCTTGCACAGCTAAAGGAAAAATGGAAATAAGGAGGGCTATAGATCAGCTACAGAATTTTGTCCTTAGAATATACTAAAGAATAATAAGTTCCAAACTTATTAATCTTCACTATTCAAGTAGAAACAAACTCATATAATCCTATGAATATTTATTACATCCACAGTATTACTAGTCTTGACCAAATATGTAAAGTGGAATGTGCCCCTGATTTGTGAGAGAGCAGCCCAGCAGATTGCCCTAAGTTTCTGTAAAGCTTCATATCTTAGACAACAAAAATATTTTCAGTTTCTGGTTGTTAGTTTGCACCTCTTGCCATTTTGTTATTTGTTTTATGTATCAAAGGGCTTTATAGAAACTTTCCTGTATTTCATTATGACTTCCTTGCTAAGCCTATGCTTTAGTATCATCACCCTGTCAGTTCTGTCCAGTTCTTTTTCTAAATATTTTTAGAGCATTGCATGGAAAACTCTTTACAGTTGGAATAGGTTAATTAATACCAACTATATCTGCTGACCTTATTCATACTAACAATGACCTAATTTTTTTTTATTAAATGCTATTTAGTGCACATGTCAATATGCAGCCTACATATGTTTTGAAGGCAGATTTTTTAACTTATGTCAAATACTTTCTATGATGTATAAGAGCAAAGGGTGTACAGTGTCTCTTAGAAGTCAGTCCCTTATAAAGCAAATGTGTGGCTGTGTTTGTAAAATAATGTGTGTGTGGGTGTGTAGTCTGTACAAAACTAATACTTAAAAAAATCTGTTTATACTTTCCCTCAAAGCTGTCATTTAGAAGTTATTCATCATCAAAAAGATTTTGTCCTCTTGAACTCAGAAAGAAAAGATGATTCCAAGCGCTTCTCAAAAGTCCTATAATTACTTTCTTGTTATTTCTATATTGTAACCGTTGTGACCCTCTCAGACTCATCTGCTGCCAGTTTTATTTCATCCTTGATTTTTTAGATTGTTAGCAGTTATATTATTCTGAGGAATTCTGCTTTTTTCTGATTTATAGCATGAAACAATCTTTGCCTGCACAACATTAAAATTTCTTTGTGTGTTGTGCACCATATTTATAAAAGGAATGGAAATCAGACGTGATGATTCTTACTAAGTTGCTTTATTAATGATTGCAATTTTTTATTAACAAGAAACAATTAAAAAATACTTCCAATTTAAATCTTCTTTGCCCCTTAGGAAAATTAAAGGCATTATCCAGTATGAGAGGGATTCAGAACCTTTGGTCATATACAGAAGACATAACACAAAAGAACAGCATAGAGCCTTGCTTGCAGACATATGAAACCAGGAAATAGTAAAGTTAGAAAAGAATTATATTTGTAAAATTTCTTTCTATACTGAATGCTTGTAAAACCCCAGAAAATTAATTTGTTATGTTTAGTTGACTGTATCTGTCATGGTCATTATTCTTGCAGATCATTAATAGTGGACCCCTGTCATAAAAGGAGCAGTGCAGAAGGTGTCTGTTTCCTTAAGGGGTACTTAAAATTACTGTGGAAATGCTGAACTGATTTTGATGTCTGATTGTGGAAGATGAGGTAATACACCACAGGTGAACTGACTGATGCTGTTGGGAACATTTTCCTGTTTACTTTTTCTTTGTCTTTAATTTCTTTTTAGGATCCTATAAAGTGCCTGAAGTGAAGAACAGATGATCTTACATAGAAAAAGTGACAATGTTTCCATGAACTACAACTGAAAAAAAAAAAAAAAAAAGAAAGACCCAAACTCTTTCTAAACTTCATATCTTTTTATATTGGTATTGCTCTTCAATATAAAGCCAATGGAAACCAATAGAATTATTTGTGGACTGAGATTTTAAACAAAACCCAGAAAAGTAAAGTCCCCCTTGAATTGGAATAGGATACTATAAAGAAAAAAAAAAAAGAAAAAAAAAAAAAAAAAAAAAAAAAAAAAAATTAAAAAAACATCCTTTGGGGTTNAAAAGCTTTAGAAAACTAAATATTCATAAAAAATTCGAGTTATTATTTGAAAACTGATAAAAGATGCAAGTATTCTTGATTAGGCATAGACAACAAAAATAGTAAGACATAAAATTAACACTATAAAAAGATTAAAATGCAGTTTAACTAAATTATTCTCTATTAATTACTTCAAATATTCTTACTTTTCAAATGCTTACTGAAACTCTCCATTAAATTCACAAATAAATATCTAGTTGACAGAAATAAAATTTTCTGTTTCTTATCACCTCCTTCCAAGTTAAAGTTACTTTTTTTGTTGTTGATGTTGTTTTTCCTCATAACCTGTTCCTCCCCAGCCTTCTCTTGCTGCTCAGAACTTCATTTAATGTGTTCATTTTTTGCTTCACAACAATGATCACACATGGGTGCTGAGTTTTTTCATGGCCCTTTAAAGAGACCATTGTGTCATTTCACTGTGCAGTTTACCTAAAAAAGCGAATCACAGAAAAGCTGAGCTCATCTCCGGTCTCTCTCTTTTACCTCTATTTGCTATATTGCTTGGTAAATATTACATGCTGTTAACTGGAAGTCATTTTTGCTCTTTTAAGAGTTTTGTTTCCATTGAATGCTGGCAAGAAAGCTGAAAAAATGAGCAAATTAAAGTAGTAATACTGCTGTTTAATTACACATCTAATTAAAATAGAAATTAATTTGCAGTTTTTAAATTTGTTTTTCTAGCCTTAAAAAAAGCAAGCAACCCGATATCAACAGAACAAAACAACCCCCTGCCAAAACGCTTAATAAAAAAAAAAAAAAAAAAAAAAAAAAAAAAAAAAAACCCCCCGCCAAAAAACATAAAAAAAAAAAAAAAAAAAAAAAAAAAAAATAATAAACCTCTCCATGGAGGAAAAATTCTTTGTTTTTTATTTTCCTGGTTTACACAAAATATAAGCAAACACAAGTCCATACTGGGAGATAGAAATCCACAAAACCACAACAGCCTCATAAATGCTTCTTTGGTAAGTTTTTGCTTCCCTCTCTCCTTTTTCTTGGAAATATCCTAGGGAATCAGCCTTACCTTGCTTACATTGCAGGACACAATGCCATTCTGGACTAGATTGGATTACAATGGTCACTTAGAAAAAGCCCTCTTGTTTCTGTTGTGCTGAAAAAAAAATAAAATAAATACAACAGGTTGGTTGGAATAGATGATTTTAAAGGTCACTTCCAAGCCAAAGCACTCAATGATTTTATGTTTAGTAGAGAAGCCAAAGGCAGAGAAATGAAAGGTTTCTCTAGTTCTGGCTGAAAGGAGATCATTTTCCCCATAGCAGCCCTGACAGTGCTGGACTTTGTGCCTGTAGGCAGAGAGGTGGTGAGAGCACACCAGGTTTTTGGCTGCTGCTGGGCAGGGCTCCAGTCAAGGCCATGTCCCCAGCACTGCCCCTCACACACACCACTAGGCTGGCTGTGAGCAAGACCTTGGGAGGCAACTTAACAAAACTGGCCAAAGAGATACGCCATGCCATATGAAGCCTGCTTGGCAATAAAAGCAAAGAGAAAGGAGCAGGAAAGAGGGCATTTGTTATTTACAATGTTTGCTTTCCAAAACAACTTTGTGTGATGAGGCCATGCTTCCTAGGAAGTGTCTGGTCATTGCCTGCTAGTGGAGAGAATAAAATCTTTCGTCTCCCTTTTCTTCCACATGAGTGTTGTTCTTTTTGCTTTATTAAATTTATTCCTCTTGATCAATGAGGCTTTTCCCATCTTATTTTCTCCTCCACCCTGTTCTGCTGATAGAGTGGCTCAGTGGGCATGGGCTGTCTAGCCAAGCTCAATCCACTACAAGGTGGGATCAAGATAACTCATGGAGGAAAAATCATGGGAAAATAGATGGATTAAGCAACCAAAGGAAGTGGCTGTGAGTAAGTGGATGTTGGTTAACCCACTCTTGTGCCTGATCAGTGCAGTCTGTGCTACCCTGGCATTAAACTCCATTTCTAAGCATTTCCCTGAGTGAGAGGCTTCTATTCTGTGTGTACTGTATGGCAGTGTGGGTGCCACTCACTGGAGCTAGGCTGTGGGTCACAGTGTCCCAGATGTGTGTGATGCTGGCAACTGTAATGCCCAGAGCTGTGTGTTTACCAGTCAGTATCAAGCCAGCATAGCTGGAGCAAAAGGCAGGTGTCTTAGGAGACAATTCTGTGTGTCCCTGGGAAAGAGATGAAGCCTGAAGGAATGTGCTACTGAGAGGACAAAGAGTTCCAGGCTGTCTCCAGAGAGGTTTTGGAGTATGGGGGTTGACATACTGTTGTGTGCTTCTCTGTGCAGGAAGTAACCAGAGACAAGAGAATTCAGGGCCAGTCACTGTGTGCACTGAGTGTCTAAGCTGAGTTATGGGAGGAATCCTCACTGTGCTTTATGCCTGTGCCTTTGCCTGTTTGTGTCTGTGCCTGTGCCTGCGTATGTCTATTTACAAATTGTGACTGCACCAGCAGCCAAAGTTGGGTTGCAGGATTCTGGAGGTTTATATATTCTGCTGACACATAAGGAATAGTATTGGTCCATGTGTGTAAGTCCAGCTACAGAAGGAAACCCTGTTATACATATGAATATATTTCCATCTAAATGCACTTCATCCTGACCCAGCAGAGAGAGGCACAGGATGAGGCTTTGTGCTTGTGCCAGGTGCTGTGTTTTCCCTCTGTGGTCATCTGTGTGGCCAGCCATGTGTACATGTGTGTTTTATGGGTGTGCCAGGAAGAAACACTCTATCTGGAATTGAAATTCTATCTGAAATTGCCTTCTTCCAAGCAACACATATTCAGATCTCACCAGTGAGGATATATTTCTCAGCAGTCTGGAAATCTAAGAAGGAGTCTCTCTCCAGCTCCATTTTGTTGTAGATATGCCACCATAAGAGAAATTAATTTTGAAAGTCATCACAAGTACATAATATGGGTATACAAATATGTAACCTGCTGGGTAAACACTCCCGTGAGACATCTGCATTTTGACTGTCATGATGATGCTGTGTTCTGCAGGATCTGGTCATTCAGTAGTGCCTGTACACTTCTGCTGACATGCTAACTGAAAGAAAAGTTCTTAGGAACAAAAAGTCCTTGCAAATTTTTGGTGTCACTTTTAAGGACCTGTTTAGAATATAACTGTATGGGCAAGAAATTTTTTCAGTTTGGTCTGTGAAAATATTGAAAAATCTTGAAACTTCACTGGGCAGGTAGTATAGGCATAGGGGAAGGATTGCAAACCAAACATTTCCAGCATTCTGTCATGAAAGGCAAAATTAATGGCATTTGCAGTAAATTTCTAATTTTGGTTCAGCTTACTATACCAAAATTCTGTTACAGACAATATGTAACAGACCATGTAGAATCAAGAATATCCTGCTAACACAATTAATGTCCTATTACTTCCATAATCCAAAGTATCTGAATACAGAGAAGTCTAAGCATTAATACCGCTTAAACGTTAAATGTTATACAAAAAAAACACAACCAAACAAACAAAAAACCACACCATCCCTCAAACTACAATCTACCCCTCATGCTGGGGTTACTCCTTCATTGCCCCTTCGGATTTTACAGTCAACACTGAAATTCTGTGCAAGGACGTGGGCCAGGACACCGTGGAGGCAAGTCACGAGTACACTGAGGTTTTCACTAGGAGCTGATGCTGGTGGTGGGCTCACTTCCTCCTCACTTGCAGAGTTTGTCTTGGGTTTCTTTCTATACATTTTCCCATCCTCACCTGCTTATTTCCCCTTGTCCTCGGTGAAGAGAAGAAAGGTGCCAATAGAGATCCCCAGAATCCGTGGGGGTTGTTTGTCCAGCTAGGACTGCCCAGGGCTGTGCGTCCCTTCCCCAGCGGGACTCACCACAGCCTGACAGCTGTCCCTGGCAGTAGCAAAATCATATTTACAGGTCTATGAACTGCTCTGGGTTTAGGTTATAAGCTGGTTTGAGGCATAAACTGGTTTTATATCACCTTTCAACTATCTTATATCAAAGTTCATACACTATTGAAATGTATTTGCATTGTTTACCTGGATGTGGCTTTAAAAGTTTTTAAATCCTCTCAAAATAGCAAACCTATTTATAAAAAAATTATTTAGCCTTCTTTAGGGGTATAAAACAGCATATAAATGACTGTAATGGTGTTGTAGTTCCTAGAAATTGTTTTGGTTTGGGTATTGTGTCTTGAACTGCCAATAAATTAGCTGCCCATTGTTCTGTGATGATAATAGTTCAAGTTAGCCCAGGTTATGCTAACAGGCACCCAAAACAATACCAGGGAGAGAAATGGAATCACATTGATTTGGCATTAGAGTGTGGGCCAAGTATACAAAAAAGATCAGCTGCAAGAATTTAGCTCTTTTCTAACAGTGAGCATAAAAATTATAGGGTCAGTAACTGATTGTGTATGTGCACATCATCTGATATAAATCTACTTACCACACCTAGTTTTAATATCATCTGTTGTTAATTGCACTGTATGAATTGTCAGCTATGGAACATAAGTACAGCTCATGCCTCAAATTTGCAGTTTTAGGGAAGATCTGAAGTCTGATGTATGCAAAAAAGAAACACAGGGAACAATAATATAGCAAGTAAAATTCCAGGAAATATTACTTTTTTAATATATTTGCATTAAAAATATGTTTTCATCATTTTAAAAGGAAGAAAGAAAGATCTTTGTCAGCAGCAGTATCTGGAACATCTCACAGAGAGGCATTTGATTTGGCAGGAGACAAATGGACATGAGGATTGTAGTTCTTACTGATCCAAGACAAAGATTTCTGGCTGCAGGCAGAGCAGTCCATTGGTAATTTCAGACCATGCTGTGTTTACACATAAATTTCTAGCTTTGCCTCCTTTGACTTTTTTATGAGAATTCTTCCATGTCCTAGCTCACAAATATACATCAAACCAACATACTGAAAAAAGTTAGACTACACAAACTGATTCTGATATTGCCTTTTATTACTCCAAAGAATAGACACAAATCGTGCAAACACAGGGGCTCTTGAAGCTTCCACCATCAGCCAGATGGCTGCATTGCTATTATTCACTCATCTCTCCTAAAGCACATGCCATGTCAGAGGCTGAAAGATTCAAGCATTATTCAGGAAATGGTGAATGTCTTGAGGGTGCTTGAGGTTTCTTTGCAGTCTCCCCAAAACAACTCGAAACATAACCCAGACTTATGTGAAATCTAAGCAGTGAATTAAATAGGGAGATATTAACAGGAAAAATATTTGGGCCATCTGAAATGAACCAAAAGCATTTCTCTTACTGAGCTACATTACGTGCTTGTCATGTTAGAAGATGAACACACATCTGTGTCAAAGGTGTTCTCTCCATTCAAAACTAAATGAATGCATTTTGAATAAAGATGCACTCACTACTACTTGCTATAAAAAAGATTTCTAAGGGGATAGAAGACAAAATCATTGATTACACCATTACACTTCGTAAATTCGACAGGAAGATGCATTCTGGACTGATAGGTTGGCCTGGACTGCTTTTTCTTTCATTTTGAGTTTCCGAACCTCTTTCTGAAGGAACTGTCAACATCTGTCTCTGCATTGGGGCCCCCCTTTATCCCCAGGATATGCGAGGAGGCAAGTTCCCACACAGAGATAACAGGAGTGGCAGCAGCTCTAACATAGAGCTCACCCACGACGATGCTGTGAGAACCCAAATTTATTCAACAGCTCCACCACGCGGTTCTGCAGCATCAGCCCTGAAACTCACACGTAAAAATGATTGAACGGCTAAAAAACACGTTTGTATTTTGAAGCTGCTGTCTTACTAACAGAGGAATGGAAGCTACTGCATGTGAGTCGTTCATTTTAAAGGAAAAGTAATGCCAGTGTCTACACAGCAGTATGTTGGCTGCTATAAATTTTCAGTAATTACTCGCCCATCTTGAGGACTTAGTAGCCCTGAACTTCCAATAAACAATATATCTTTTTAAAGGTTTAAGGACATTACGCAGAAAGGCTCATAAAGTACTGTGAAAAAGTTTTAGGAATAAATTTATCATCACCAACCCGTTAGCTCTATGCCACATTTTCTGGTTAAAATTATATAGGAGAGTAATAAGAGTAATGCTTTTCTTAAAAAATGGCCCTTATTTCAGTAATGTTATGAAGAAGTGTCTTTTTTCAAGTCACAGTATATTTGTTGGTACTGTCTTAAATTACTTTTTTTTAGTTTCCTAAGATGACAATCACAAGAAAATATTAAATACGTATCACAAATATTAAGTACATAGCTACAAAAATAGAATTATTTATAAGATAATAGGAAGACCTGTTATATTTCACACAGACCACAGTCCACATGGGAAACATTCAAATATTCTGTCCCATATCACAAAACCATAGAATGTCTGGATCCTGGATACAAAGGGACCTTAGAGATCACCCAGTTGCAACCCCCTGCCATGGGCAGGGACACCTTCCACCAGACCAGGTTACTCAGAGCGCCATCCAACCTGGCCTTGAACACTTCCAGGGATGAGACAGCCACAACAACTCTGGGAAACTTGTGCCAGGGCCTCACCACCCTCAAAGAGAAGAATTTCTTCCCTATATCTGATCTAAACCTACTCTCTGTCCCTCCTGTCCTGTCACTTCAGACCCCTGTAAATAGCTCCTCTCCATCTTTCCTGAAGGTGTCCTTCAGGTAGGTACTGGAAAGTCACAAGTACATCACCCCAAAGCCTTCTCTGTTCCAGCCTGAACAATCCCAATTCTCTCAGCCTTTCCTCAGAGCAGAGATGCTCCCTCCCTCTGATCCCCTTGGTGCCTCCTCTGGCCTGGCTCCAGCAGGTCCCTGTCCTTGCTGTGCTGGGAGCCCAGAGCTGGATGCAGCTCTCCAGTAAAATTTAAGGCAGCAGCAACAGCATCATCTCTTAAAAGGGGTAGAAGCTAAGCAGGACACTTAGTGTAGTAACGATGTCTGGAATAAAAGCCATTGAAGGTTTTAAACAAACAAAGGCACTCTCTGCAGTAGATCCTGTGCCATTTGACAGACAATGTGAGGAAGGAGATAACCTAACAGGAGGCAAGATGTGTCCTGGCCCCTGTTGCAGTTACCTATTCACTGAGAATTATTAAATTGTTGGAATTGAGTGGGATCTGTACAGAACTGTGACATGACCATCTTGTGCAGGAAAAGCACTTGAGCAAAGGACTTTTAAGTGTTTAAAAAAATCCAATAATTCTATTTGCTTCCTTTCTTAAATGTGTTATGCTAGATAAAAGCCAGTTAAGAAATCATATTCTATCTAAGGTAGCACTGCAATCTCTGAGGTGCATGGTGTAAATAGCCAGGAAAGGGTTCCAAGCATGGCTAGATGGAAACAATCAAAAGCCACTGCTGATATGACACTGCCAATTACAGTTCAGAAAGGCCGGTGTTTGGTGAGTGAGGATCCACCTAACCCAGCATTCTGATGCCTCTAAATGGAAAGAAAGGTGGGAATGCATAAATACATGCAGCACCATCACATTATTGCCCAATTAAAAGAGATGGTGCACTACTTGCTTGTCTCTTGCTAAGCATTCCTAAACCAGAAATATCCTCAAAGCACAGCATGGGGCTAAATAAAATTGTTGTCCATATACAAACAACAAAGAGCATCAAAATAAATTACCAAATGTGTTTCATGTTAAACACCACCCACCCCAAAAAGGCTTTAAAATTAAGTTCTTCAACCACTGAACAGCCTTCATTTGATTCATGAAGAGATACTGTTACACAATGCATTAAATTCTTAAACAGCACAGTGTGACATATTAATGATCTTTCCTAAACCCCAGGCCGTTCTATTTGTAAAAAATGATAGAAACAGTTCTTAGTCTTCTTCTGTAGATCGTGCATGGAGAAGCCAAAGATGTGTCAGACACAATTAATATAAAAATGAATTAAATTTATTTGACCAAATAAATTAAAATTTGCTGTGCATGTTTTCCTATGAGAAAAATATGTCATGCTAGAGTTCAAATACCTGCTGTCTGCTGTCAAAGTAGAAGTATCCTTATATAATTGATTTTTTTCCTTTACCATAAGTCTAGAATGATTCCAAATCATGGGATTCTTTTTCTTCTGGTCATTGAGCTAGTTATGGGAAATTCATCAATTTTTTCAGGTTGCGGGTTTTTTTGTTTGTTTGTTTGTTTTGTTAAATGAGCTTGTACTATTAAATAATGATTTTAGTTTAAAAAAATAATATGCTATATTTATAAAATTCACAGATAAAACTCCTGTATGTAGCTAGCAGGTATAATGAAAAACTGTGGGGAAAAAAATATTTGTTTTTTAAAGAATTGTAAAGCACCAGTCTTTATATACAATTAAAGAGATGGGACAGAACACCAACCTGACAAGGGACATGCTGGTAGAGAGCAGACATACAACTATGCTTTAGTGAATGTCTTTTTCTGCCTATCTATGAAAGTTTCAAGCCAGAAAATCCCGTGTTACTAACAGCAGAAAGCTGGGGGAAAGGAAACTGTGCTCTTGTGGTTTAACCCTGCAGGCAGCTGAGAATCCTGAGCTCACTCCCCACAGTGTGAGTGGGAGAGAATCAGGAAAATAAGGCAACTAGGTCAGAAAAGGAAGGAATAATAATAATAATAATAATAATAATAATAATAATAATAATAATAATAATAATAATATTATTGCTAAAGGAATATACAAGCCAAGCAGTGCACAATGCAATTGCTCCCCACTGCAGGATCAATGCCCAGCTCTTCCCCATGCAGTGAGCTGCCACGCCCTGCCAGCTTCCCTAGATTTGTTGCTTGCCATGATGCAATGTGGTATGGACATATCCCTTTGGACTGTATGGCTCTGCTCCTCCCTCTAGATTTTTATGTTTCGTGGCAAGATCAGCTTCCAGAAGAATTTGGACTATTTCTTTCCCTTTTTCAAAAACTTCTGCTATGTTGCCCCATATACAGTGATGTAAATCGGGTGTTCTTGATGTTCATCCTGTTCCACTGCAGACTGGACAGTCCTTGGGAGGCAGGAGGGCTGTTTCCACCCCTTTTGGGTCCTTGAAACACCCTCTCCTGAGGCAGTCTCTGCCAAGCATACACAGCCTCTGGGTCAGTCACTATAGGATGATTCAGCCATTCATTTATGCTCAGGCTGATTTTAATCTCCAACAGTCTGCTGTTCCTATCATTTCAGAAATACAGTTGGGTTCTGCCCCTGCACAGTTCAATCTCCTTAGGATTGACTAGAGCCTTATGTTCCTGTGGGTCTAATGTGCCAGGCCACTGGATTCACACGGTCCAGGGAACACATTTGCTTTCTTTCTCCATTGACTGAAGCAGAACCCCTCTAGTCCTGGTCATAGCATTCGTTACTCACTTCTTACAAATACAAATAGGAAGTCCTTTTATTAAGATCAAAAGTAAAATCAGCTCTTCTGCTCTGGGAAACTGTCCACAGAGAACTATCCACAGGGATGTGAAGCAGCAATTTTCCTGGAAGGGCCCTATTTTGTGATTATTTTTGTTTGCAACTCAGGTACAGGTGACTCCAGGATAAAGGTAGGTTTTCCACCTCACTTCCTCATCTTCTCTTTGTGGTCACACAGGTAAAACCACAGGCTCAGTAGGCCTGGGCCAGGTGTCAGCATTTTGCAGAAATTTTCATGCCTCTGGAACTGACAGGGTGACAGTTGTTTTTGTTTGGTTGGTTTTTTTTTTTCTTAAGTTGTTGTTTTTTCCACATTCTGCATTTGTTCTGGGGCGACATTTTAAAACACTGGAGGTACCCAGTGTTTAAAGAACTTGTCCATACTGTACCACACACCCTGACACTTACCCAGCCTTGGGGCAGATCTCTGGGTGTTATTGCTTAACTTTAAACAAGAACTGATACACATTCAGGAGACATAACAATAAGAACATCCTGAGGATATTCAAAATCCTCAATGGAGAATTTGTTTCAACTAGATTGAAGGAGAAGAAGAAGGGGAAGAAGAAGAAGGGAAAGAAGAAGAAGAAGAAGCAGGAAGTGTCCCTCCTTGTCTGCCCTATAAATTGTTTCCTGAATCAGAAGCATGGCATCAATGCTGAGTACAGATACCAAACTAGTGTCATGACTAGTAATTTTATCACAGCCTTGAGCCAGTGTTACACACAATGGTATAGCAAAATGGTAAGTCTAACCTCTAGCCCCTGGAGGTGAGAAAAAGTAAGGTCTTAAATAACATGATTCTGAGAACAAGCACAACTCTGGGAGCAAATAAATCAACCATGACCACAGACTATGAAACTACTATAATGAATGCCTATATCAAATTTGTTCTAACGTGGTCTGGTTAGATCTGTCACTATCTCTGCCCTTTGTGCTGCATGCTGGGTGCCAAAAAGGGCTGCCATGTTCAAACACTACACAGCCATTTGTCCACTCTCCCCAGCGGGACGGAGCAGAGAACAGAAACACACCATCTCATGTGTTGGTGTAAGGAGTAGAGAACAGGGAAAACACCATCTCATGGGTTGTGGTAAAGGCAGTCAAGAAAGGGAAAATAATAGTAATGATAAAGGAATATACAAAGTAATTGATGGCCAGTGAAATCACTCCCTGCCTGCTGACTGATGCCCAGCCTGTCTCCAGGCAGTGCCACCACCCCCAGCCAGCTCTCTGCTGTGTTATCATTCAGCACGTTGCCATATGGTCTGGGACAGCCCTTTGGTCCCTTGGTATCTGCTGTCCCAGCTGTGTCCCCTCACAGGTCCTTGTGAACCCCCTGCCCACCCACTGATGGGGTGGGATAAAACAAAAACTCCTTGACTTGGGGTAGACTCTGTTCCTCAACAACAACAGCATTGAGGTGTTGTAAAAATCATCCTCATCTTAAATCAAAGCCACTGCACTGCTGCAGACCCTAGGAAGACAACAGTGCAATCCAAGCTGAAAACAGGACAAGACTGTTGTGAAGATTTGTTTGACACTCTTTTTTTGAAAAAAAAATTTTATTTAGCAATTTTATTTCAATAAGTCAATTTCTTTAGCTTCTGCTTAGATAGATTGTCAGATTAAAAAAATATATTTGGAGGGGCATTGTCTTTAAGGGAAAAAAATGTCACTTGATCCACATTTGACAGGCAGGCTCAGCTTAGGGTTCTTAACCTGAAATATATAGAGCTATGGCTTTTTAATAAGTGTATACAAATAGCACCTATTTACTTCAAATGCACTGGTTTTGTGAATTAAAAAAAAAA
>VWZU01018812.1:446356-462187 GCA_013397095.1 Sterrhoptilus dennistouni
AAAAAAAAGCCTCCAGGCAAATCTAGAAAAGTAAATCATTGCACATCCAGAAAATAAAATGCATTATTTACTAAAAGAACAGTATTATAGGAAAAAATGGGAATAAATAGATTTTACTGTTACAGTTTAGTCTGTCTCATATTTCAAAGGCAGAATATCATCAATATTAATTAAAAAAAAAAAAAGAAATCATGACCTCTTAACTTGTGAGTCTTCACTAGTACTAGTTAAGCTGTGAATTGATCAGTTACCAGATGTCTGGTAACACAGCAAAACACCAATCAGCCAATTTATAAGCCCAAATGGGACAATTATGCAAAAATGCTTTGAAAATTATATGATTAAAGGTCAAGCTAATACATTGTAAGAATCCATGTGGGCTTTATCTCAAGCAGACAAGGAATGATTCTTACAATTCTACAAAGAAGCTGCTGAGGTCACTCATGATTCAACTCAAAGTTTACTCACAAATTGAGCATGAAAAGCACCTTAACTTTATGTATCATTTAAAAGTGGACTTTCTCTCCTGACAAAAAGTCTGCTGTCAGGTATAACCATGAAATACAACTTTTTTTTTTTTTCCAAAGTTCTAGTATGGATCCAATGTGAGACTATATGAACTCATGCAAAGTTGGATTTTTAAACAAAATTCTGGTATAAAATGCCCAGTGATGTGGAACTACAACTTCCATAACAAGAGTGGATACCAGAAATTAGCCAGCTATAGACAATAACTTTGCCTCAACATATACGAACTTATTTCATTTTCAAAACCGAGATTAATTCTCAGCTTATCACCAGCTTCAAATAAAAGGCTGCAGATAGATCTTTATTAAAAAGAGACAAAACAAATGAAAGAAAACAAATTTCTCCTTGTTCCTCCATCAGAATTCGTAATGTACTCCAAGAATTAAAACTGTAAAGCGAAGTCAAAGGGATTGATAATAATAAGGAGACAGGAGAAAAAAAAACAAAACAAAAAAACAAAACAAAACAACAACAAAAAAACCACAACAACAACAAAAAAAAACCCCACAAGCAAAACAAACAAACAGATGAGTAAATATAATGAAAGAATTAAAACATTTTGTGCCAAAATTGATGATTATATCAGAGAATACTAATTAAATTAGCTTAAGTGTAAAAAAGCACCATAGAAAAATCATGCAGAGCAGATGGAGCATGTAAGCAAATACTTGGCTTCTGAGAATACTTGTAAAGAATGTGATGGTGGGGTGCTGCAATATGTCACTGAGGTTATTGAAGGTTGCAGAGGCTGATATGAAACAGTAGACATTTTTAGAAAAAGGAATGGCAAAATGCCATAACCAGCAAAGTACTAAAAAATTGCTCCCCAGCAGGGAATTCAGGGGAATTCAGAGTCTCAGGAACAGAACTGCACCATTCAATGACACAGAATTTCAGAATTAACGGCCAAGCAAGGTGTGCAGAGCAGGGAACCTGCAGTTCCCATGGCAAGGTTTCTGGTCTGTGACACAACACTCCCACACAGGTGCAGAACACAAACAGGCCCCCACAGCCCAGCTGCCAGCCCAGAAAAAGGTGCACTCCCTTCCAACACTCCCACCTGTGTGCCCGCAATCTCTAGGGCTGCCTGGATGGCTTTCACTCCTGCAAAGTCACCAACTCCTTCAGTGGCTTCAAGAATTCAGCAAACTGCTTGGATTTTTTCCTCCCTAAACACTTAAGCTCTTCTTTGACCAGGATACAATCCCCTGTTGGCAATGTCACATCAGCCAGTCTCCTGGAACAACACACACAAGGAAGATGTGAGCAGAGGAGTATGTGTAAGTAACCCACTATCTGTTTTGTGAAAAGAATGAGGTCATGCAATGTCCCTGTGAGACTCCAAAAACATAAGTTAGTATCAGCACTATTTATGTTACTGTGCTGAAATTTTCAATTATTTTTTATAATTTGCAGGAGTATAAATTATTTCCAAATATGTAAGGGGTTTTTCGTCCCATTTCCTTTTGAAACAGCCCCAGGGTGGATCAATGTTCCTTGCTGATGACCAGAAGGATTTTCCACTCAGGAAAGTGATGATTTATGGAAAAAAATAATTACATAACTGGTATGGGAATAAACGAACCCACCGAACCCCCTAAGTACAGGAAACTGCTTGTGGAAGAGACCTTCACTTCAGCCCCCCAGCTCTCTACACTGTTTGAAACTTTTTGTCCAGGCAGGCTCTGTTATATCCTTGAGCAAGAATGATCTCCCTTTTCCTCGAAGAATGAGCTCCCTTTTCCTTGAAGAATGATCTCCCTTCTCTGTTATATCCCAGAGCAAGAATGAACTCTATTTTCCTTGAAGAGGGTCTATTTGGTCAAGCCACTTGAAGAAAAAGAAAAATTTTATCCACTGTGAATGACAGTAGAAAAAATAAATGCTGCACTTCTGTACATAAAATGGTTCTGAAAATCTCTGCTCAGTGTAAATACAATATCAATGCAATATTCAAGGACAAGAGTTCAAGCTAAACCTGAAAAAGTAGTAGATTTGTAGTGTTATTTCTACTTCTTTGGACCTTTGTTGTAGTTTAGTGTATCAATTAAAGTATATAAACTCTTTGTGTACTGAGTGTGCTCCAATTTTTTTTCTTTAAATTTTATTTTAATATTAGGGAATTTGTTTAAGGCCTAATTTGGAACTAGGACATCTGCAAAGCTTATGAATAATTTAACAATAAATTTAAAAAATCAACTTCCTGTTTAACTGACCCAATATTTTTACTTACACAGGTTTTTTGGAGTTTTTAGGATTTTTTAGGTTATTAGTCCTCTTATAAAGGTTATGTAAAGCAGAACAAAGAGCAGGGAAGTAACATATTCTATAAGGTTTCTGATCCTCACACCAAAATGCCAAATAGCAGAGCAAACACAGCAAAAATATGTGATCTCTTAACAAGTTGTAAGTAATTTATTGCCTTGTGGACACCCCAGCAGCCATCATTGATGATGGAAAATTTATGATCTTACTGAATTCCAGAACGTGGAGCTTTGGTTAATAAGTGAAACAGTAATTCAGGACAAACAATTGTTTGCAGTCATCTTGCTTTTGTTGAGTAAACTGAACAGCACTTTTAGATGTACCCTGTGATCTGAGGACAAGTCGGAGAGAATACTCACACTACAATAAAATAGGAACATGGAAAGGAAGCACAGGACAATAAAACCTCCTCAAAGCCAGAATATGAAGCATGGTGGATTCAAGCTTTTCTACTGCTGCTGGTGACAGCAATAAAAGATGAATATATAATTCATCTGAATAAATAAGTCTTAGTTAGTTTATACCATAGCATTAGTTAATTATGCTTATCTTGTGTTTAAAGGTTACCTCATCTGCCTGCCAGATGAGCAGCCAGCCACTCACACTCCTCTCAAGTGGATGAGTGGAGAAAATAACATGGAAAAGCACATGAGTTGAGATGGAGGGACATCACTCACTAATTGTCACAATGAGCAAATCAGACTAAACTCAGGGAAAGTTAGTTTAGTTTATTGTGTATTAAAACAGATTTAAATTATGAGAAACAGACAAAAGATAAAACACCTGTCCCAACCCTTCTTTTTTCTTACCATGTAAATCTGATACAAACTGTAATGGACAAATACAAGAACTTGGGGTGAAGTGACATAACCCAAATTCCAAAAAAACTTGTGAAGCTGGACCTGAGGCCTTTCCCAGCCTGTGTTACATCACTACAGCTGATGCCAAAGTAGCTGAAGCACATGTAAATCTGTCACATCTCCCACTCTAATGGTGAAACTGAAAACATTGGAATTTTGTCTTCTTTCTTTCTTATGGACCTTTCTGCAGCATCTCAGGGACATCCATCTTCATGGTCAATCTGGCTCAATGACCACACGTCAATCACAGTTTTTCAAGAAAATCTGCAGTTCCCTGAGCAAGTGGGACTGGCTGGGAATTGGAGGAGAAAATTTACTAATCCATTGCAACCACGGAGTTTAATTTTTTAGCATCTGTAAACTCAACAAAGCCAAACACAAACCAGACTTTTAAAAATTTTCCCTGACACCTTCAAAATCTTGTGTCCAGACACGTCTTTAATGCCTCAGTCAGGGGCTTCTACACAGACTTGACTGAGGGGGTGCATATCAAATTTTAACATCTGATATTATATCCTTACTTTATTCCCTCCATGTCTAAAGCTTCATTCTGCTTTCATAGACCAAAATTCTCATCTTAAGAAAATGGTAGATGCTGTTTTCATGTGTTCAGTCTTAGAAAATTGTGTTAATTTATGTGTTTGCTCCTAGGAAATTTCACTTATTCATGTATTATTTGTTGAGAAGTGGTTGAAGCTTGCAGTTTTCTGGAGGCTCATATTTATCCCTACTACCAGAGAAGTCCAGGAGTATGACTTACTGATTCATCAGAGAAAATCTAAAAGTGCTGAAAGAATATGCGGGCAAATCTTCACTGTCTCTACTGAATACAGATCTGTCTTAATGCTTCTTATTGAACTTTTTATCTCCCACAAACATGAGCGACAAGCAGGGAGAATTCAGAACCTGTGGCTTGTCTGTATTCTTTTTCCCTGCAGTAGAAAACTTCCTTAGTGCAGAAGAATTGGATGCAAGTATCTTAGAAGTCAGTCAATACAGTTTTAATCATAGCTAGAACAGATTACAAATTAAATTAAGTGTGAGAGCATTCATTAAATTTTGTGGTTTTACTTCCCCTTATTAGAACAGCTCAGTTTTATCAGAGGGAGTGTGTTCTCCTATAGCTCTGGATATTTTTAAGCATATGCTTTTTTTCCAACCCATATTGAGAGTGTATTGTTTTAGGTTTACATGGCAAGATTTTGATAGCAGAGCAGCTGCAGGAGTGGATTCTGTGAGAAGACACCAGAAGCTGCCCCTACACCCAACAAAGACAGTTTTAGTGGCTCCAAGAGGGACTCACTGCTGGCCACAGATGAGTGATTTTGGTAGTGTCTTTGTGATAATGTATTTGAGAACTGGAAAAACCCAAACAGTGCACAACAGAAGCTGAAGGAGGGGGGTGAAAATATAGGAGAGAAACAACTCTGCAGAAATTCAGGTCAGTGAAGGAGGAGGTGGAGGAAGTGCTCCAGGCACTGGAGCAGAGATTCTCTTGCAGGTCCTGGAGGAGACCAGGTTATCCCCTGAAGTCCACGGAGGATTCCACACTGGAGCAGGTGAGCACATTCTGAAGACAGCTGCAGCCTATGGATCTTAATCTTCCACAGAGAGGAGCAAGATTTGAGATAGGATCCTTGGAGGATCCATGCTTGAGGAGACCATTCCTGAAGGACTGTCACCGATGGAAAGAACCCATGACAAAGGAGATTTTGAAGAACTGCAGCATATTGGAAGGGTCCACCCTGGAGAATATCATGGAGGACTCTTCCATGTACTTGAGACCTCATTCCCCTGGAGCAGAGGAAGAGTATGAAGAGGAAGGAGCAGCAGAGACCAAGACTTTGAAATGACACCAACATCTAACCTTTGTCCCCCTATGCCACTCAGAGGGAGAAAATAGAGGAATTGAGGGCAAAGCTGAACCTGAGAAGAAGAGGGTGCTAGGGGTGTTTTTTGATTTGTTCCTATCCCTCATCATGTTATTACTATAATAATTAACAGTAAGTTAAAATAATTTCCCCAAACTGAGTCTGTTTTTGTGGTAATGGTAATGGGTGAGTGATCTCTGAGTCTATGAGATTTTTTTTGTATTTCCTCTTCGTGTCCTGTTGAACATGGGGAATAACAGAACAGCTCGGTTGGCATCTGGCATTGAGACAAGGTCAATCCACAAAAGGACATTCTTGCTCATCCAGTTCAGTCTCTGAAAACTCAAAATGTTTAAAGAGATAGCTTATTAATCTACCTCTAATACCTCCAAAGATTGTGCAATAACTATTTCACAAGAGAAGTCTTGCTGTTATCATCCTTTCTGTCAGAGAGTTCTTGTAATAACCAAGGTAAATTTATCCTTCTAACTCAGCCCATTACTCGTTTTATGACTAATGTTCAGTGACTTGCTCTTTGTTTCTCTGCTATTATTGCCCTTTAGCTATCTATGCAGTTATGTTTCTCCCTAGGTGTCACCTCTTTAAGCTAAATAAATGCAATTCCTTTTATCTTCACTTATAAATTATGTTTTATGTAGAAATAAAAGAAGAAAAATATATGAAATTTGTGTCTTTTTCCAAACACTAATATAGTTAAAATAATTTACTCTTCACTGAAGTTCTACAGTTGACTCAATCCTTCTTTCCTCAGAGCATAGGAACAGCAATAGGAAAAAGTTTGTAACAGGTCAATTTTGTGTTGCCTTGAGTTGTGATGGGTTTGGGGGTAAATGAAGCAGTTTAAAATAGTAGCTGTAAAACATGATCTCCAGGCTTTACATTTCATCCTCAATTATACCTTTCAACATATGTTAAGAATGTTATATTTCAGATAAATGGGTTTTCAAGGATTTGAACCAACAGACCAATAATACTGCTTTATTACATTTTATTGTTTCTGCCTGTAGAAGGAGAAAAATATGTAGAGAAGTAATTATTTTTTTTATTTTTTTTAAATTATAGAAATAAAAGGGCATGTATTTCTGTGACACTAAAGAATTTTCATGTTCCAGAAAGAGCCCAGTCTCTTGTAAACATTGATTTTTATGAACTTTCCCATTTGTAACAGTAAATATCAAGCTTTGGGCAAAACAATATGTATATATTTGCTAGTACTCGGGCCTCTAGGAACAGTTTTCTCAAGGTGCTGACTTTGACTTCAGCAGACCTCTGTGGCACAAGTGCACTTAGCAAGCTCCTGAAGCTCATCTCTCCTCTGGTTTTCATTCCAAAAGGATCCTGTCAACACACTTAGGAGGCTGCTCTGCAACGTGAGCTGATGTTCAGTAACTATTGAAGGTTGAGAACCTTATTCCAAAGGTGCACTCACTGGTTCAGGCAGAGAGTCCAGACTGCAGTTCATATTCACCTGAGACCAAATCAGGCAGTTTAGTCCAGTTTAGTCTTTTCATCTTATACTTCTGGGTTTAGGCAGGGATACAGAACCATGCTGTGCTATCACCTTGGCACTCTCCTTCTGAAGGGAGAAGTCATGGTCTCCTCCAGCCTTGCACAATCCTTTATATCTTGGTTTGCATAGACAGGTATCTGCCAAGGAAGATTGGAGTCTCCCTTGGAATGTAAGCCCCCCCGCTCCACCTTTTCAAATTATTATAAATTTGCAATTAAAAGGCTGCCAGGCAAAGATTTTGGGAATACGTATAGCAGTTCTTTACTAGGGATATTAAAAATAACAAATGTTGTAGTACAAAAGAATAAGGAAGCAAATAAGGAATCCCAGAAAAACCCTGACAGAGTCAGAAACGCAACCTGACACCCTGTTGGTCAGGGTGTTGGAAACAGTCCAAAGTCAGCCCTCCTGGAGTGGAAGATGTGTCCTGTTGGAAGCAGAGATGATGGTCCTGTGGAGCAAGGGGTCCAGAGATGGGTCTTGTCTTCCTTTGGGAATCCCGTGGGAACACCAGAGTGCCTGGTGACACTTGTGGCTCCTTTTTACCTGGGTGGAAATGGTTTGGCTCCTTCTCCCTGGATGGAGCATCTCACAATAGGATGATGAAATGTGTCATGCCATTGGTGAGCTTTGATGGTGCATTAACAAAAGATATTCCCATGGGGATAGTGGAAGACTGAGCAGAGAAAAGAGACAATACCCCACCTAGTTTTTAACAGCTGACCTGTTATTAGGAAAGGCAGTTACCCCCTCCCTTCTGGAGTTACAACAGATAAAGAAAAACCTCCCCAACTGAGCTTTGGCCACCTCTTTGCTTTGGTCAAGTACTCTTTAAGTATCCAACACTTAGTCTCCTTGGTAACTTATGGGGAAAAAATCCTTTAAAGTAAAAAAGGAACAAACCTAACCCCCAACACTTTAGTTTGTCCTCATTCTTCCCTCTCAATCTATCAAAGTCCACAAATTCAGGGCTGTGGTGGGAGTAGCTTCCATGATATTTCATAGGCTGGCTTAGGCTGGGCTTTCTTATGAGAAGTGTGTTATTTTTACTTTAAAAAACTAACATTGTGAAAAGCATTTGAAATGGTGTCAATTCTTCACATGCTAGCAGTAAAACCGGGAAGAGGAAAGAAGAGACTGCATCAATTGCTTTAGATGTTGTAGAATTTTCTGTGGTATTCTAAGAAAAGCCACCTAAGATAGAAAACTGCCTGTAAGTTTATTAATCTGCACAGTTTTAAACTTTGAGTTTAAAATCTGGAAGATTGGTAATAGAGTTAAAAGTATATTTCTTGGCAGTAAATTATTTTATTCCTCACCCTGTATCAGCTCTTGAGAAAAATAGGAGTTTTTTCTATCTGCTTTGATACAATTAATGTTTTAATTCTTATTCTTTCATATTGTCTTTTAAATATGTTTAAAGAGATGTGGAGCCCCTGTTAATTAAAACAATAAACTAGATTAGATTTTATGGGATCATATTTTTTATGGTCCTTTCAGATAAAATATCATTAGCTGTCTAGCTTGAATTTTGATTCTATTTTTTAAACCAGGTAATTTATTCAGAAGTAAGTTGACATCTGCAGATTTCAGTTCTGAGTTTAAATCTGTTTGGCCATGGCTAGGATGATTTTGTAGAGCCTTTTACAAGTCACATCATATAATAAGCCTACAACATTACTATATATGCATAAAAGTGCTCAGAATATAGCTATTTTGTTTTGATTTGGTTTTATTTTTCTGAAGAGGTTTTATACTACACTTTACACTGTCTTATATTCTTGAAGTGACCAAAAAACCCTAGAGGATTAAATAGAGTAAGAACTATGGAAAGATTGTCTTAAAGTAGGGGCGGATGCATATTTATAGAGGATGCTGTATTAAAAGAAAATTACAAAGTCTAAATTATAATAACTAGGAAATATGAATGTGGTCTATATGTAATATAGAACTTGCCATATAGAAATAATATTGGAATTTCCCAAGGTACTAAAAATAAGAGGTTTTAAAGGGCTTGCCTTTGAAGAATTACATTGAGAAACCCTGAAAAGTTTAAGAAAGGCAGGTGGTGGATCATCAACTTGATTTAACAAACTCAATAAAGAAACATAACATTGTATTTGTTCCTTTTTTTTTTTTTTTGTTCCTTTCTATCAGAGCTTGTAGCTGCTTGTATCCATTTCTTTATCAATTGGAATAGTTTATGGTAGTAGGAATAGATTTTTATAATCCTTTTTAATAAACCCTTTAATTAGACAACTTTTGTTGGTGCTGCTGAGTGGAAAGAAACACAAGAGGCAGAATCTCTGGCTTTATTAGGCTATAGCACAGCAATTAACTCTCAGATATGTTCATCACTGCTTTGTTAAGTGTGACCTAAAACCCCTCTCAGAGGATTTCATTGACTGAGGTCTTTCATCAGCAGCCACAAAAGAGTTCTCCACCACTGAAGTCAGATTTTTCCTGTGGGTGTTGCCCTCCATTGCCACAGATGGGTGATAGTTGATGCCCCTGATACTAAGCTCCTCCTCAGCATATTTATGAGATGAATTTACCCCCCTGACGCCGGCTGCAATACTGCTTTTTAGAGTCCTCATCTCCCTGAAGCTCCTGAGACTTATCTGCCTGTTTATGCTCTACTTTTCTCTTCCTCCCAGGAGATCATTTTATCCCATTTTGGCCAGAATGTTAATTCTGTTCCTGCAAGTTGAGATAGCACATGCAGCTTTTTGTGAATCTAAATAAGAGACATGCAACTAATAGGCAGATGCAGGAAGTTTATCTTGATGTATTTAGGCAATGAACTAGCCTGGCAAAGGTGCCAGCCAGCAATTCCTTCCCAAACAATTATGCAAATTCCTAAGGATTCAGGACCCTTTTAGGCAGAAAGCACATATCACACATACAGGAGACTCGTGGCAAAAAGGGCCTCAATATGTGACATAAGTCCTCAGGGAAATGAATATCTGTTAAGCACTAAGGAGAGATGAGAGGCAGCATAGAATGGAGCAAATATATACTAATATATTTGCCTGCACAAAGGGAAAGTGCTATTCTGCCAAAAAATAGATTATGGTAAATGATACCATGCTGAAATTAAGAAAAGAGCCCAGGAAGTATGGAAGAAGTGATGTTTTCTTTTGCCTTGTTTGTTTGTTTGTTTCAGTAATCTGGTGGTGAAAATAATGTTAATGTTACTAATGCTTTCAAACAACTCTAAAATTGTTGGACTCTCTGCTGAGTAATCTGCAAATGGTGTAAAAAAATGCATAAAACCAATCTGGGAATAGAGACAGAAAACACAGAAAGGCATAAAATGCTAAAAGAAATACAGTTAAATCAGTTTGGAGGAAGATATCAGAGCACAAATTGGATCTTCTTACAATGTGGTACACCTTGTAAAACCCCAGAACAACTATGGCCTGTGCAGATCATGCCAAGCAGAACAAAAAAAAAAAAAAAAAAAGGCAAAAAAAAAAACAACCCACCCCCTCCCAAAAAAAACCCAAAAAACAAAACAAACAAACAAAAAAAACCAAAATGCACAGAAACTAATACTCTTTCTCTTTGTCCTTAGTACAAACACAAATGGGATATTAAATAAAGTTCCAGACACCTGAGCACTGGGAGACAGCAATAGTAAAATATTCAGAGGAGTGTTCAAAAGCCTATAAGAAGTTGAAAGGATTTTTAAAACAATAAAACATTCAAGTACAAAAAATTTAGTGACATTTTGCACACTCTCTTCCGGAAATCGTATGTTCTATCATGTGTTTTAAATATATGTGAGATAACTGAGGCTTCATTATTTTATGTGATTTTATTAAATTTCTAAGCTATTTTTCACATACTGTCAAAAACCAGTTCAAGTCTCTTTTTGATTCTGTGTTAGATTCAGTTTCTCTAAAATACAACCACTACATGACTTGATATAATTTCACAGGTCTTCTTTCATCTGTAAATATCCCTGATCTTATTTTTACAATAGGGAGGATGATATATCTGAACCCTCTAGGAATGATTGAGTAAGACTTGTATTCAAGTACAATGTCTTGCAAAGGGAAGAGAAAGACTTAAACTTCTCTTTTCCATGCTGAACAACCCCAGTTCTCTCAGCCTTTCCTCAGAGCAGAGCTGCTCCATCCCTCTGATCCTTTGGTGCCTCCTCTGGCCTGGCTCCAGCAGGTCCCTGTCCTTGCTGTGCTGGGAGCCCAGAGCTGGATGCAGCTCTGCAGGTGGGGTCTCAGCAGAGTGGGGCAGAGGGGCAGAATCCCCTCCCTGCCCTGCTGCCCACAGGGCTTTGGATGCAGCCCAGGATGTGGTTTGTTTTCTCTGCCTGCTCTCATGTCTTAGAATGTCTTCACTCTTTAACTAGAATATACCAAAAATAGGGGATGTTGTACAAGGATGACAGTGACAGATTCCTGCATTCTCTCCTTTCAGCTGTATTATTCAGCTAGATGAATGCAAATTAACAACTTTTCCTTTCTTACAGCGAGGACAATGTGTCTTTCCACAATCTTTTCATAAGCAATAAAAACATAATTAATTCAGCATGAACACACTTCCTTAAGGCTTCCTGAATGGCTTTGGAAAGTTCTTCTTATTTCTGCCAAAGCCCTGTTTACCTCAGGGCCTGTTTATACTTGTGCTCTTTTCCTTCCTCTGCAAATAACTGGGTTTTGGCTGACAGGCACTGAAGGGAGGCAAGTCCCAGGGAAAACTGACTCTTTCATTTACTCGTGCTGCCAGCCTTATGTTCTTCACTTGCTGAAAAACAGAAATAACACTTATTTGAGCACAGTGACAACTTGTTTTTTATTTGAGGCAATTGCTCACTGCAGTGAGGAAGGTAGAACATTTTACATCCTGTTAACTGTTGCCAGCTTTGTGTAAAAACTGAAAAGGAGAATTTGATTGCCATTCCACTTTTGCACCCCTTTACTGAAGAGAAGCTAACAGACTCTGAAATTAGGAGGCCTCATCAGGCTTTGGATTTCACAGCAGTGGACTGATGGGCTCAAAATCCTGCCTTTTCTAAATAACTGCTGATTATGAAAAGATTAGGAGTGATAGAATAACATTGTATGAAACCCTGAGGTTCATCCCAAGACAAACCATGGAAGAACATGTTATTCCTGTTGTCAAAAAAATGTGTATAGAATTTAAGGGGTTTTGTCTACAGCAATTGGAGGATGATTGAAAGACTGTGATTTCACAGTCACTTTCAGCTAGCCTAAATATGGAATGTCACCAAGGGGAATATTTCTGTACCCCATACATTATGTCTCTATTTCTATTGTTTTCCTCTTCTTCTTTGTTCCAGCATTAAAGCTAATTGGTGCCACTTGGGGAGTTGGGTAATTTTTAGCTGGATGAATTTCCTAATCCACCTGAAACAGGAACAAAGAAACAAACCAAACCCAACCAACCAACCAAAACAAAATAAGAACAAAAAAACCCTATCAAACCATCCCTAGAAAGCTACCACAGATGGAGAGCAGAAACTTGCAGTTCAGTGCAAGGAAAGGCCAGAATCATGACTTTGGCTTTAATCTAAGGGTGATGGAAAATTATAGTGCTGCATAGAAGTGAGGTGAAATGCCTATTTCAGCTTTTTAAGAATGTAATTTTAATGCACTGTTTATACTTTTTTTTTTTCAAAGAGTATCTGTTTAGACCAGTCAATTTACTATTACAGCAGTTAGAAGTGAAACTACTTTATTAATCACATGGATTTGACCATGACTTATACTGCTGTTGCTTAATGTGACTCTTACCAATTACAAAAATTTATGACACAGGTAAAAACCAATCAAAATACATGTCTTATTGTTTTGGTGAAATACTATGTCTTAGTACTAGAAATAATTTGAAAGGAATAATTTTATTGGATATGGAAAAAAGGACAGAAAAAAAATAGAGTAGCAGTAATATAAGAATATGGGAACATAATGTAAAACAATCAAGATGCAGCAGCCCAAAGCTATTTCCTGGTGACAGAGCTACCAAAGATATGAATGTACATTTCGCTTATCCCAACTGAGGCAAAACATTCAATTTAAATAGCCATAAAAGTATTTTAATGAGTTCTACCTAAGAGCTGAACAGACCTAACAGCACCTATTTAGTTATTCATGGCAGCTCAGCAGATAGGTCATAAATTCTCGCCAGCTTTTAAAAGCTGGATGTTTGAAATCATATGCATTTGTGAAAGTGAAATGTTGTACAAAAGTTCCTACCTTCAGTTCCTTGAAGGCAAGTTGTAAAAAATTCTTCTCAAATTAGCTATTACTTCATTATTTATGAACAGATGCAGACAGTGAGCATTTTTTTCCACATTCAAGGGAAACTGCAAGCAACTTCCTTCTCTCAGAATACTAAAAATATTTTTAAAATATTTTTTTCCCCTCAAGCTTCCCTTTCTTTCTATAGGGATAGGAAGAGATGCGATATAATAGTTCTGTGAATTTTAAACACTTGGACATCACCTAACTGTCGCTGTTCACAACACACAAACAACGAACAGGCAGGAGCAATGCAAGCCATCAAAGATATAATTTATTTTTCTGACTCAAATAACTTATATACACTTTGTACAAAAGGCCAAGGATTGGCTAGAGAGGTTTCCACCTCATGGACCTTGTTGGTGAACATCACCATCAATCACATTTCTCCTCCCAGAGAACAAATACGTAAACACATTGATAAATTCTAAATATATACATTGTTCTCATGAAGCTGCTTGAGAACCTTGCTACAAAGATTCAAAGACTCAAAAGCAAGAAAATCCAGGGCGACACCTAACATACAATAAACCCAGAGTTGGAATCTATATATGTAACCTCTGAAACATTTTTCCTTTGATGCACAATCCTCAGCTGTGTAAATGACCCTGACAAAAATGAATGTGATACAAGGTTGCTCACAACAGGCTATTTATTATAGTTTTACAGAGGTGCAGTGTGAACTGAAAGGAAAACTTTTATTTTGAGATGAAAGCAAAGAGAAAAAGTTCAAGTGATGACCATTCATGTACCTTAAAAACACCTGCTATTACCACACAACCCTTGAGAAATATTGTGTAGTGGACCAAAACAGCAAAAGAAAGGAAAATAAGAAGATGGAGAATAACCCATAACAAAAAAAAAAAAACCACAAAAAAAACCCCCCACCCAACAACAACAAACCCTCAGTTTTATTATGAAGAAAAATATATAGATGTTGTCCTACTTATATGAATGTGGGAAGTTCACCAAAGGTGTGACAAACGAAGGTATGTAATCATAAACCGGATTTTCAAATTTAACAGTTTCAAATGAAAATTTTGTTAAATCATGTTGGGATATTCAAACACGTAAATTGTCAGTGATTGAAGAGACAGGGCTCCACTGAGGTTGTATGCAAGAAGTTATTTATTGTGAAGGTGTGAAGTGGACTAGTGTCTCTAAAGCTGGTTTTATTTACTCTTACAGCTTTAAGCAAAATTTTCCATTGCCAGGCAATAATCACATTATTAATGTTTCTTAGCAATATTGCTTACGCATAGGATTGCAGGTGCAGTCATACATGATTTCTTTCAAACAAAGTACCACTGTGCTTTTCACTTCCTCACTTATTTGAACTTCCTCACTTCCTCACTGTTTGAACTTCCCATAGTTTTTGCCCCACAAGAGCCAGGATGTCTGGACCATCCATTGGCATGGCCATTTTGGGGCAAAAGGGAAGTGGGGATACCTGAAGTTTGGCTGAGTCACCTAACTCTCGCCAGAGTATTCAAGCACTAGGGTGTGTCAATGTGTCTTATCAGGGAAGAATTACAATGGACTGGGAGAGGCTATTGTGAGGGAAACAACAGGGATTTGGGAAAGGGGGATGATAGGGATGAACTATTACAGAAACTTAATAACAAAAACCATACAGAACTTTAGAAAACCCAAAATGTACATTGCAACACCACAGAAAAATAATTTAAATCACTCCTGGGATGCTTTTGCAGCGTTTCTCAAAAAAGTGCTTTGTGATGCCAAAGTTGGTAGTAAAGTATGAAAACATCTCGTAGAGACAATAAGAGGAGAATATGCAAAATATTCAGCGTTGTTCTGGTCAATCAGGAAAGTACCAGCTTGGCTAATCTATGTATTTATGAAAATAGTGTAGGAAAGGAGCCTTTCTTTCCATGAGCACCAAAACCAAACATAAACCATAAAATGGAGACAGTCAGTTGGACTGGAATAAAAAGAAAGGGCTTCTAAGTGAATTCTAATTTCACCGCTAGCTATGCTCTGGAATGTTCAATATGAGGCCAAGTACCAAAAACTTTACACATTTCATCTCAGCTATTCAGTTAAGCAAACAGAAAGAAAAAAGAAAAAGTGTTCCGTGCTGAGAGCTAAGAATCAGTTTCTTTTTCACTAGGTGTTTGCTGTTCCATAAAATCATAGAGTGGTCTGGGTTGAATGGTCATGACACCATCCAGAATCCTTCTGCCAGTTTAATGAGAAGAAATAACTTATGATGCTAAATCATCCTCCATAGCTAATGAACTCAACAGAACTCATAAGCAGCACCAATTTTTTTTTGTCCTAGGTTTAATGGCAAACTCTTACTGAGGTATTCAAATCCAAAGGCATATGCAGACTCCTGTATTCCTTTCCTTATTTGTCCAAATGTTGAGGAAAAAGTGCCTTGAAAGCTTTAAGAGGGGGTTTGGGTTTTTTTCCCCTTCCACCAATCTATAAAAGAAAATACAATTGTGATTTTTTTTTTTTTTATT
>VWZU01018812.1:462299-478651 GCA_013397095.1 Sterrhoptilus dennistouni
AAAAAAAAACAAACCAAAAATAAACCCAAACAAAACAAAACAAACCCCACAACTAATTCAGATATCTAAATGCAATAAACCATGTTATCCCAGGGTTCACAAAAAGAACAAAAGTCATATTATAATGACTGTGGAACCAGTCAACATTCAATTATAACTCAGGAAAAATGTAGGTAGTTTTACAGAATTTACAGAATTTTTATTGGAGTTTCTTTGGTTGTTTGATTAATTAGATAATCTAGTTTAACAGCATTTTTGCCGTTTAGTGACTACTAGTATTATTTTAGTGACTACTAATGGCTAATCTTTATTTGATTCTTTCCTTTGATTATTTACAAATTTATGTTGTGCACACTTGCAGTTATGTACCAGGACAGTATAATTTCTGTTCTCCTATAAGAATGCCACATTTAGATCGTCACTGTGTGATTCTGAAGTCCTGTCACTGGTATTCATATGGTTTCCTACAATAAAAAAACCCTAAAAGAAATTGTAATAGCCACTCAGAGCTTCAATGATAACTTAGTACTGTTTAAACTGCTAATAGTGCTTTGTGTTGGAAGTGACAATCAGGATGGAAAACTTCAAATTACTCGCCAGGCTTTTAACATCCAGTTTGCTTGTGATTGAATAACACTTCAATCTAACAAATTGCTCCAAATAACTCAAAAGTCTTCCCTAAAAGCATTTCAGATTAATGAAATGAAGAAGGCTTCACAGATAAACATATTGAGAAAAAAACTCTTTTATTTGTCCCCACAGACTCATCAGGCCACCAGGTTAGAGAGCAGAGAGAAGGGCCTCAAAAAAAAAAAAAAAAAAAAATCTTTATAGCACCTTGCAGGTATGAAAAGTTCACACTGTGAGTCACACCTATTCCTTTCAGACTGATCTGAACTGCTCTGAGCAGATTTAACTACACTGTGGTATCTTCTCTGGTTTGTATCAGAAAAATGATCCTGGTTGACAGTGAGAGCAATTATCTGCTCACATATAATTAACACCAAGTGACATCTCTCCTGTTTGTAGGCCTATGGTGGAAGAGAGTCGATTGCACTCCATCCTTTCTTTCAGAACATAGTGTTGTCCCTGTCCACAGCAAGAGGCTGGAACTAGATGATCATTAAGGTCCCTTCCAGCCCAAACCACTCCATGATTTTATGATCTCCAGAAAAACTTCTTCACAGTCTCTGGAGAAAACTGCATCACCTGATTCCTGCTTAATTTCACACTTGTAAAGCTCTTCAAAATGCTACAAAACTACTTGAAGTCCTCTAATTTCAACACATTTATGAAACAGGGCACAGTCTTCTGCTCTAGATACATATAATTACTATGATTAATTATTTACTTAGTACACAAAACGGTAATTATGGGTTGACCCAGTCAAGAGTTAAACACTGACACTGTCCTTTGCTCATTGCCCTCTCAGTGGGATGAAGGAGAAAAGCAAAAAAACAAGAGTAAAAAACTCATGGTTTGAGATAAACACAATTTGACAGGCAAAGCAGTGTGCAAGCAAAGCAAAAAGAGGAATTTATTCACTACATGCCATTGGTAGGAGGTCTTCAGCACTTTCCTGGAAGGCAGGGCTCCATTAACATCAGTGGCTGTTTGGCAAGACAAATGCCATAAGCTCAATCATCTTTTCCCTAGATTTTACTGCTGAGCATGATATGACTGGTAGGGATTATCTCCTACCAGGGGTCAGCTGTCCCAGCTGTGTGTCCTCACAACTTCTTGCCCACCCTCTATTGATTTGCTGTGGGGAGCAGAGTGGGGAAAGTCTTGACACTGCAAGCACTGCCCATATATAGTCAAAACATCTGGGTTACTATGAGGAAAATTAACTTCATCCCAGCTGAACCCAGTGTATTAACTCACAATTAGTTCTTTGAATACAAAATATAATGAATTCACTACAGCAGCACCACGTTAATTTCAATGTTAACTTAGTTTCCATTTTGGTATCAGTGGAAACATTCTGCCCAGGCCAAGGACCAGTACAAATCATGTTCCTCCTCCAGGCACACATAAATGCCTTATTCAGCTTAGTCATGTTACACTGATCGGATAAAATCGGGGTGGAAAAAGAATTGTAGCAAAAGATAAAAAGGGAAGATGCTAAAAAGTTTTTATATAACAATTTAAACTGAAATATTCTCCTTTATTAGGTTACCTGGACTATTAGAATGTGAAAATACTAACTGGGTTAATGAATAATCCTTAGTCTTAAAAAATGTTTTGTTTTGTCTGTAACTAGGTTTTGGGTTAATTATGATGTCTACTATTTGTTTATATTAGTCTCTAAAACTACAGGTTATCTTGTTAGTATTTCTGTAATTAACATCATGTAAGTCTATGAAAGTCTAAGTCACATTTACTAACAGCCAGTACTTGTGCAGGCAATGTATCAGATCTGCCTTCCTGGGAAACAATCTTTTGGTATTGGAACTGATTCCTCTTTAGCTGCAGATGCTCCTCTTACTCAGATGCTCCTCCTCATCTTGACTCATTGCTCACTTGTGTCCCCTGAGGTTTGGTAGCAAACAGATGGGGCAGGAACCCTGTGCTCAACGGTCTGGATGCCCCACCCTAATCCTGAGCGCTGTGGCCAGTCTGCCTTCAGTCTGTGCAAGGGAGAAAGGCTGCAAAGACAAGTTCCCTTTGCCCTCTGTGGCAGTAGGCCCACACTGACTTCCAGGTTACTCCTGGAGAAGGACAGAGGTGGCTTCTGAGGCTGGAGAGTCCTGGTTCTGTTGGCTGCTGTCAGGGTCTGCAAATATATGCAGGGAACCTGATGGTTCATTTTAAGGATCTCACAGCGCAAAAGACACAGCAGGGGACAACTCAGCTTACTCAATCAAAAATGCATCTTTATTTAGTGACAACAAATGCGATAGTGGGGAGAGAAAATAAAGAATAGTAAGAAAGACAGAGAAAGAGGGGAAGGGGATTACAGGTACCAGTGTGTAGGGACGAGTCCTCGAGGCCTGGAGATGTCCATAGACGCTATCTTCTCCAGTGGGGTGATCACAAAAGTGAGCAGGGTCTCCAGAGTTTTTACAAGTTGGACAAGGCAGCAACCAAAGCGAGTGGCAAAGAGCCAAGGCAACAACCACCTGTGTTGAGCTTGGGTGCCCAGGAACAAGCTGCAAACCGTACCTCTGGTATGGACAGATGAGTTTGGAGAGGGAGCCTTGGTTCAGTCCACTGTGACCAGTTCCACTGTTCTTGCACTCCGTTCTCATGGAGATGCAGACCAGTCCTCCGAGACTTGGCAAACGTTCCACCTCAGCCAGGCCAGGGGCTCCTTTCCGAGTCTGGGGTCTCAGTCCTCATTCATTGGAGACAGTCATGAGGCATATCACATCCTTGGACAGACTCTGACAGCTGCCTGGAAAAGGAGTACAGTCTTTGGGGGCTGGTGGCTCATGGCTGGGTGCTGAAGCCCTCAATGCCTTCAGGACAGTTTGCTAGTTGCTGTGAAAGGCTGTCAAGGAGGTAAGTTGGGTGGATGTAACAGAAGTTAAAATATTGTTTGAAGGAAAATAGAAGGATTTCTCAGATATAAAGTAAAACCCTTGTCACTAGAAACTACACAGACAGCTCATCCTGCTGCTTCCCCAGCCCTTGTGGAGGCTGCCCCCACTAAGCAGCAGCAATCACTTACAGTCTCTTTCCCCATTTATCTTCTGCTATCCAGTGAAGCGCTAAATGACACCTTCCCTTGCCAGCATATTCCTTGCAACATTTCCTCCACACTTCACACTTGCCCACCAGATTCTCTCCAGCAGCCTGTCCAGGTTTAGGTCTATGAGGTTTTTGGAGGGTCAGTGGAGGCAGCAGGAAAAGCGATGTGCTAATATTTAGGGGAGGTCAAAAAGAGCATAGAGAACAAAGCTGTCCTTGTGTCCTGAAAGAATATTATTCATCTCTTGTGCTGAGAACACCCGTAGCTGACCACGGGTAAAACAATCCCTGTGCAAAAACCTTTTCTTTTCTTTTCTTTTCTTTTCTTTTCTTTTCTTTTCTTTTCTTTTCTTTTCTTTTCTTTTCTTTTCTTTTCTTTTCTTTTTTCTTTTCTTTTCTCTTTTCTTTCCTTTTCTCTTCTTTTCTCTTTTCTCCTCTCCTCTCCTCTCCTCTCCTCTCCTCTCCTCTCTTTTTTCTTTTCTTTTCTGACATAGGCATAAGGAAGAAGCAAAATAAAGGAGCTGTAGGACCATCTGTTTCAGTCTACTGATCTGCTTGTGTTGGACCAAAAAACTTACTAATGAACCCATAGTTTGGATAGCTAAAGCTTATAGAATCAATCTTCTCACCACATGGAACATTTTCTTTAGCTGAAATTCAGTATAATTTGTGTGCTTTCAAACCTCATAGCCTTTTTTTTTTTCTTTCTGCTGGACAAAATGCAGGAAAAATTGAAGTTAAAGAAAGAAAAGTGAGATTTTCCTTAAACTAATTCAGTGTGAGTAGTTTATGACTATATATGATGTACAGGGCTTACAGAGCCATCATAATTTATAACCTTGGATACTGATTCTCCATCTGCTATCATTTTGTTAAACCAACTAATGTGTTCTTTAACTTTCTCCTGGGGCTGTAAAAATGTAAGCTCAGTTAACTTTTTATTTCACTATTGATCAGGTTAACACTACCAGATGAATCTTCCTGTCCACAACACAGAGCAGACTTATAGTTTTGCCCAAGACAAATGTTAAATGTAATTTGAAGGTCACTGGAAGTGATGAAGTAGTTGCTGGGAAACACTTTATATCACTTTACTTTTAAGCAGTCTTCTTCCAGATGAAACCGAAAGAGATGTATGAAATTGATTGCAGAGATGATAAACAGAATATTTAATGTTAGCAGCAGCTCCATTAACAGGCTGCTTATGAAACTTGTGCTACATTGTTCCCTCACCAAATTTAAGCAATGAGATATATAGAGTAAACATGTGAAAAACACAGTCTTCAGAATGTTTTGCGTTAGGCATCAAACTGACAAATTTAGTCAATTCCACAGCACAATGTTGCACCTATGACCTATTCCAATACCTATGTAGAGTGTGCACTACCCATATATCTGGAGTAATTTTTGCTTTCATCTTCTCTGTCTTTTCATATGAATTCTTTAACTATTCAGGCTTATTTTCCCTCCTTGAGACTTTTTGCTACTCCACCATGAGTCCTTTTCCCAATGGCATTATATTTTATGTCATGACACCTATTGTCATGCTATCCTTTTATTCCAGGTGTTCTGCTGATGAAATACCCTCTCACAATGAAGGAATCATTATTAAGTACTTGACCTGTGGTTCAGAAAGCAATGAGTGCTCATCTTTGTTTTGTTTGGATTCTGGTTCCTTGTTTTTCTTTTGAGAACGCTACCTTAGGGCAGTAGGGAAAACCTTATTTAGGTGAGCTACATATTCAGTTTTAACCTGATACATGTTCCATCTTGGAGAAAATAAGATTGCTTGGCACTATCTGAACTTCAACAAAACTACACTGTCTGCCTTTTCCATTTTATTCTCTTTCAACATGAATAGACTGATAAATCTTTCTGTGCTAATTCCTAGAGGTAGGTACTGTGACCTGTAATTCTTATGCATTCTTTCCCACTCACTTCTTAATAGCTGATAAAAAATTAATATTTTTCCCCTTTTTCAAGTCTTCTGTCTTCTATGATCTCCTGAAAAAAAAGCCTACTGAAGTTTTATAAATCTCCATGAATAGGTTTTTTCAAGCATTTAAAAATAAGTTTATATTCAATTCATTTATCTAGATATTCTTCATCCTACCTTTTTCAAATTCTCCCTGACATACTTATCCTTGTGATAAAACTCAGATTGAGAAGTATCTGGTCAAAACTAGCTTTTTCTTTCTTTCTTCTATAATAAAAAGTCAAAGAAAGTATTGAGTTTATTCTGTTATGCATAATCTCCTTTTTGTTCTCCTTTCCTATTGAATAAGAGATTTTTGCTTCCTTTTGATTTCATTCTCTACTGTGTTTAAAAAAAACTTCTTCCTGTATTTTATTTTATAGCTAGCCTTTTGATTATCTTCATGTTCATTTTTCTGTTACTTCGTCATACACACCCTTTGGCAAGAGCATTTTTGTCAGTTGGCAAATTTTCCCTATTTTTTCCCTTTAACATGGATGCATGTTTGATTAGATTGGTAGTTTATTGAATTAAATGTCATTCTTTTGAAATACACTAGTCTGATTGCTGTCCTCTCATACTCTTACTTTCAGGATCTGCCAGTTCTCCTTAGTACAACTTAATAAGTATAAATAATACTCTCGCGTATATAAAATACATTTATAGATTGCTCCCCCACCCACCCACTTCAAATTAGGTTTTGTATTAGCGAAAGCTATTGTCTTTACTCTGCTGATGTGCTGTGTCCTTTGGCCTGAAATAACAAATATAGTTGTACTATTGCTTCCATACAAATGATTTTCACCTGTTTTGTTTTAGAAACTAAAGACATCATAAGTGAGCTGTCATTTTACATTTGATTTTGAGTACCAGAAAGTACTGTCTGTACATGTGAAGGTCATGGATAAGCCCTGAATGCCATGGAGAATTAGTAGATCCAGCTCCTGGAGGAGCTATGGGCTCTAGAGAGGAGCTCATGCTGGAGCAGGGTTTGTGGAGGACCTGTGTCCTCATGGAGGAGCCACACTGGAGCAGATCATTCCTGGAGGACTGGACTCCATGGAAAGGACCCATGCTGGAGAAGTGAAGAACTTGCAGAAGATCATGAAGGACAATATGCTAAACTAATTTTCTCAAACTGAATCTGTTTTGTTCATGATAATGATTGTTGTAATGGGTGAACCATCAGCCTGCCCCAGCCACAACCCACAAAGTGGGTTCATCATATCTCCTCTCCCTCTCCTGCTGAAAAGGTGGGTGACAGCTAGAAAGGGTTGACTCATCACAACAGAACAACTCCATAGGGATTTTTGGTTTGGGCCATGGCTTTTTTGTTTGGAACTTCCTGTCTTGCCAGAAATGTTTTTTCCTGGAATGTCATGTATAAAAAGAAACAGCAATCGAAACTGAAATTTAGGGTTTTCATGTTTCAACCACTTACAGAGTTGCAGATTAATCTTGCAGTATTTGTAGGTCCCTGCCAAATGTATGCTGGAGCTGAAAGTCTCATAACACTTTATACTCCTCTTTATAATCCTCTCCTTGACTTGCACTAGTAGATGACTGCCATCATGTCAGTCTCCCATGAGGAAGATAAATGACTGGCCAGAGTAATTAGTAAAGCAGTTTATAGTGAAAATTAAATAAAGCCTGTCCAAAAGACAGCATTAGTATTGACAATATATCTTTAAAATCATTGACTTGGTTCCAGTTAGGCTTCATGCTTCCTGAACTGGTTGTCAGGATCCACTCACCTAGAGGGAAACTTCAACCATCTCATTCTTTCTTTTCAGATGCTGGAATAACCACAAAAACCCTCTCCTTGTCAGGACATAAAGACTGTCTCATCTGGTTGTTCTAGTTATTGTTTTTCATTTGGTCTCAGCACAACTAAACAGTTCTTAATCTTGAAGGACAAGGGACATGGATGAGACTGCCGACCAGTCCTCTTATTTATGAGGTAGCTGTCACCTCCTTTCCTTCCTGTAGAGCTGGTGTTTTACTCTCACAAGGCTACTAATACTCTCCAGAATTTTTGTTTTCTTTCTAAATATCCCTATTTGATAAAATCCCAACTATGTTGACACTAGACCCCACCCTACAATATCAAAGGGTATCCTGTCTTCCTGAAGTATTCCACATCAAATTGCATTTCATGCTGTGTTCCTGTTACTTGTGCATGCTCTGGTACAAGTTTTTGGGAGGTGTTTTTGGTCTTTAGTTTATTAGGGGTTGTGGTGGTCAGGATTGGGTGTGGTTTCTTGTGGTTTGGTTTTTTGTTTGTTTTTTTGTTTGTGGGTTTTTTGTGGTTTTTTGGTTGGGTTTTTTTTGTTTATTTGTTTGGTTGATTGGTTGGTTTTTTGTTTGGTTGGTTGATTGGTTGGGTTTTTTGTTTGTTTTTGTTTTTGTTTTTTTTCCTTTCCTAATGGCAACAAAAATACCCTTTATTTCAGGCTGATTCCCCAGATCCCTGTATGAGGTGGGTCCTCGTGTCCCACAGTACAGGAAGAGCTCATAGAAGTGCTGGAGGTGTTTCCATTCTACACTACTTACATAAAAAGCCCGTACTATCTGAAGGTTAAAAACAGGTATCTGAGATGATCTGGTTATTTATATGAAGAAATTAATGAAACGTAACTTGTCTTTAGAGTTTATAATTGATTTTTCAAAGTAAAACTTTCTTTAAATCTCCTTAAAAAACATAATTACAGTATTTAATATGAATGTGTGGTGGTTTTGTTGTTAGACTGGAAATTTTTCCTGAAGTTTCTCTCAAACTTAATAGCTTTTGTACTTTTGGGAAAAAAAAATCTACATCACTTATGTTGGGCCCTGATGCCCCTGTTTTTCTCATATTTTTGTGTGATTTAAAAACCTCTCACAGTTTTCAGTCACAGTGACTGAGTCAGTGTTTAGATCTAACAGCTGGTACTGCATGTCAGCACCTGAAGTAAGTAACACTTTTAGTGATGCACTTGTCTGTCCCAATAAATATGTTCATTTGAAACTGTCATTGGGAGATGCCATGATTTATTACAGCCTCAGTTGCACTGGAATAGAATAAGCACAGCTACACAACAGAATGACTGCAGGGAAACTCTAGTCTTCCTTCTTTAACTCACTTTTCATTACATTATTTCACTGACAAACTTTCTGATTGGTCAGAAAATTACTTGTTTCAGTTATATTTCATAGCGACCCATAACTAGTACTCTAATTTACAGTAATTTGTTTTGAAAATATCAATGGAAAATTAAGTGACGGAAAGAGGGCACCTCTGAAACTTTATGAAAGTAGCAACAAATATTTTTATATTCTGTTTTTAATACTGAAATTTTGAGATGCAATTCAGCCAGCTTTTCTTCTCAGCCCACATCTTCTAGGACTCTTGATGCTGCAGTCAGTTCAGCATGACCTTTAATATTGAGTTTGTTTTTCAGAATAAGACATTGAAGGAATTTTAAAATTCCTTCCTCCATTTTAAAAACTAAGGTCAGAGAGACTACAGAGTAATCAGCCTAAGCAAGTCTAGTTTCATTATTCAATGATTTGTCCCTATCCATCTGTTCTGAGGATTATGATTCAAGGGATCTGTAAAAAAACCTTGACTGAACTGAGGATGTAGCAGAGTGGAAAAATGGAAAAGGAAACAGGAATTACAGAGGAGGTGCTACGAAATTATTTAGAAATAGAATAGAAAAGATCAGTGAGGAGAGGAGAAAATGGTAACAAATTTGGGCTGGGCAGGAGCAGTGAATACTCAAATCATGCTTTTTTAAAAAGAACCTAAACAATACAGAAAATCACGCAGGAAAAAAAAAATAACCACTGGCTGATATACATAATATATGAAAACCAAATGAGAAGTCCTGCCAAGACAGAAGTAGAAGAGAGACTATGAGCATTTATGTGTGCAAAAGATATCATAAGTTTAAAAGCAGAGCCTGCAACTGATCTAGACAGAATCAATTTAACAAATGGACATGATCAAAAGCTCTCTTTTGCAGTTGAAGAAAGAATTTTAATAGGTAATTCTTTAGCATTAACAAGTGGCCCAGTTCTTCAAGTTTTCTAGGAACTAAAATTATTTTTCTTCCTTATTACTGTTTTTCAAATATTTTCGATATCTTTACTATTTTGGAAATTAATTAACTTTCTTTTCTATTCATCTTAAGGTATACATCATTTTATCTTTTGATAATGCTTAGAGACTTCTTGGAATGCTGTTGTATAAATAAAAATCTCGAATTATTTTTGTGTGACCTGATGTACTGCTTGGCAGTATACAACAATCTAATAACCCAACTTGCTGAAAGCTGGGATCTTTAGTCAGCAAGTCAAGAGGATTTGAGTGAATTAATAAACTCAGAAATGTACACACAAACGGAAAAAGGAACAGAATGGAAAGTGTTTGAAAAGGAGAGTGGAGGTAAACTTAAGAATTTAAAAAAAAAAAGGCATAAAATCAAAATCTTTAATAAGATGATACTATGCTAGATTACAGGGACAAGACTGAGGAAAATGTATAATTCAGGAGCAATTTGATAAACCAGTAGAAATCAATGGGAAAAGGCTGAAGGAAAAAGACTGTACAAGCTGGGACCTGCAGCATCCTCATCACACAGGAAGAGTGCAAATACAAAACATACACTCCTCAAACCAGAGCCTGTTTGTATTTAGGAGAGATAATAGAAATTGTTTTACACCCCTGATCTCACCTGGAGAATCAAATTCCAGATTTTTTCTATTGACTTGTACTACAAGATTATTATCATGTCTGTGGACATAGGTCCTTACAGCTGAATCATAGAGAGAAATACTCTATGACAAGTTATTTCTCTTTTAATCCAAGATGTATTCCTCTTTCTGTAGATGTAAAGAATTTGCCTTTTTTTTTAATGTACCTTTCAAGCTTTGTTGTGCAAATCAATTTTAAATGGCTTAATTCTTCAAAACTTCTGTAGTTTCCAGAGTGATTACTTGCCTGTGATTTTTTGGCTTAAGTAAATTCTTCAAAACCTCTGTGGTTTCCAGGTTACCTGCCTATGATTTTTTGGCTTAAGTGTTTGATCAGGAAAAGCAATGTTAAAAACCTCTTTTCCTATCTTTGTAGAATGGAAATGTCAGAATTCAGTTACATAAAGTATTGATGTGTCAACATTCTTTCACATGCAAAAGAGCTAAAATTAAAAGGAAAGGTAATTGCTCATAATGGTGGAAATAAATTCTAAAGAAAACTCTTTTACTAAGCTGGTGTGTTACCAGCTAAGAAGTAAACATAGGAAGAAAGATGGATAAATATCTAGAAAAGAAAATATCAAAAGCCACCAGGAAAGTGAAGTATTTCTTCAAATATTTTGATTAAGCTGGTCATTGAACGCTGATTTCTGCTAATTGTTCTGAGTTTGTTACTGTACATAAATCAGAAGCAGAATCTAAGGTAAAAAAAGGTTTCTGCTAAATGACATCCATTTTGCTGAGTTCTACAACTGTATTTAAGGAGAGTGCAATAAGGGTCAGTTACACAAAGTTTCTAGAAGAAAGTAAAACAATGACATTTTATCACAAGTCTAGGTGATGCATCACAAACATGATACACATCTAGCCTTTGACAATGATGTGCAGGGAAAAAGAAACAATGTCAGATCATCTTTGAATGTGAGACCTGAGAACAAGGAGTTAGAGGGTCACACTTCACTGTCCCTGTGAAAATGGTACAGAAATCCTCTACAGGCACTTCTAAAATGACAAGGCAAACACCCTTGGGCTTCAGTACATGGGCTTGGTGTGCAATAGAGCTGAAGATGGGATAAAGCATTTCCTACTCCTCCTTGTACATACACCCCCCACTTTCAATATCCAGCACCCATTTCAGCTGCAGGGAAGAGCTGCTGCATTCATTTCACAGAATCACATGATACCCTGAGCTGGAAGGACCCATGGGGATCACCAAGTCCAACTCCTGACCCTGCACCTCACCATTCCCAAGAAACACATCACGTGCCCTAGAGCTTCTTGAGCTCTGTCAGGGTTGGTGCTGTGACCACTTCCCGTGAGCCTGTTCTAAGTGCCCCAACCACCCTCTGACTGAAGAGCCTTTTTCTAATATCCAACCAGCTGTACAGTAGACATAACCAGACTTCCCCATCCCAGGTGCAGGATCTGGCATCAGCACCACCTTGTGTGAGCCCACTGCTAATGTGACAGCAGTGCTTCCCTCCAGGACAAGCCCTGGCAGCAGCATATACATGGGCATGCATGAAAGGAGACAACCTTTTATATGGGTTAACATGTGGCCAGAGTGTGATGGACCACATGTAAACGTATCAGTCTCTCATGGTCCAGCCTTTGCGGAGAAGTGGCTGAAATTAATTTCAGTAAGACTGCTTTTCAGAGATGTTTTGTAAAGCAAAAGGTTTAATAAAGAAAAATATCAAAATAACGAATGTTACAGAAAACAAAAGATAAGCCGTGCACAGGTGTCTGAGAAAACTCCTTACACCCTGCTACAAACACTCCAAAAAGCCCCTTACTTCCTTTGGGTTCCTTCTTAAATACTGAATGTTCTAGGAGGGACAATTTGGCTTGCTGCCAATCAGATCACCAAGAGGCTTTGAGTTACATTCTCAGAGCCCAATCATGCTCTTCTGCTGGTGCTGAACCAATTAGTGCCTGGAAGGTATGGAAATTTCTGGGTTCTTTTCCTTATAAGAAACGCAAGGGGTGAGTCTTAAACTTTTCCCTATATGGAAAACTTGCAGGGTGCAGGATATACATTCCTACAGACCTTCCTCTCCCTGCTGTCTACATTTCCAAAGCATGTGCTTCAGCCCTTCCCACCTTTATATAAACATAGCCCTTCACAAAGTCCAGTTCCCAGCACTGATCCCACATGTTTTCCTGCAACACAGCTTCTGGTAGCCTAAATGCCATTGAACATAACATCTGACAGGTCATTTGCATAATTTCATAATGTCTTCTTTGTATTTTAGTGATGAAGGTTTTTTCCTACATCTCACACTTATTTTCAAAAAAAAAAAAAAAGATTAGTTTAGCTTTTGTTTTCTTTCTTTCCATAACAGATATGTGGAGGAGGAAAAAATATATGCTGGTAAGAATTTCCAAATAAAAAGAATCCTTACTCTTCAAAGACCAAATATCTAAATGACAAAATGTTCTGTATGCAAAACAGCAATGCACAAAGGAGATATACAGCCAAATAAACTAATGACATATGCTCAGGTTTTACCTATAACTCAAATTAATTTCATTTTAGTACATGAGCAAAGACTTTGGCACATGACTTACTTTTCTATTATCTTCTTTGCTCTCCACTAAGCTGCAGAGGTTTTTTATGTGCACTGCTCGGTGAGATATATCAAAGAATGGTACCTCAAGTTATCTTCCTATAATTTACACAAAAAATGTAAAATAAGAGTGGAGGAAGGAGCTGTGATACATGAGAAAAGAAATGCAATGTGAAGTGAAATTTATTCTCCAGAAGTACATTCAGGAACTGTTGAAATTAATTAGAACCAGCAGTTTCCTTGACCCTAACAAAATTTGTTGTTTTTGTCTTGATTGTGGCCTGTTGCACCTGTGCTATCAACAGAAATAATTGATCAGATGCTAGAATCATCAACCACCTGGGATGCCAGACCTCCCTCCTTCTATTCAAGATGTTATATTTCTGACTGATGTAGCAGATTCCAGTGTTGATCTCCCACAAGTAATTTAAATGCTTAATTTGGCACATTTCCAGCGTTAAAAATGTGTTAGTCGAATATGCAGATTACAGGATTAAATCTAACCACTCTTGGAGGAAAAAATAGATCAGCATAAACCAGCACTGTTTACTCTGATTCTTGATCCTAAACTTTCATCACAGTGGTCATTACGTAGTGTTCTGTCCTTTATCTCTTTAATGTGAGCTGTTGATGCAAGTATTTTTAAGAGCTTGTACTGTTTTAGCAAGAACCTACTTTTCAGGATATAAGTTTGTATATCTATCTATTTATCTCTATATATTTATATATATATCAGAAGACATATATGCAGACAGTGTACTGCTGTGACCCTGGGAACACATTACAGTACAACTCTCTTGTTCACACTGTTTCTTAATGTGAGACTGCATTTTGATGTGATTCTTTCAAGTCACTGAATTCAGTCAAATCACTGAATTTTTCTCTGAAAGCTTGCAGTTCTGTATCCAGACCTTCTTTCTCTGGACATTGCTACAGGAAAAGAAATCACATATTAAGCATGCTATCTATATCTGTGTTCTTACCCATGTCAGAAATAAGATGCAAATGTTTCATCAACTAGAGAGCTATACATGAACTCAGTGCTATCTCAAAGCACAATGAAGCCTAAAACAATCCAGGATATTATGTACATATCCGTTAGCTCCTTTGTGTCCACAACTTTTCACTTCTCAGGCATTTCATTCTTCTGGGAGAAATGAACTGTCAGAATGAGCAGAAGTCCAAAGCAGCCTGCTTGGGTAACTTTGCTAACAACAGGCAATTTACAGTGCTGCTGCAATTTGTTGGCTGTATTTTAAGGAGACAGGAATAGAACAGAGGAGACAATCACAGCTGTGGCCCTCTGCTTTTCTCAGAAGACCTAAAGGAAGCTGAAGCATGAGCTCAGAAGAGTCGCTCTGTGCGACAGAAAACCATTTAGTGCCCCATTTGTAACACCTCACACAACAAAACAAAACAACCTCAGTGTGCCAGTAGTTGAGAGCAGGAGCAATCAAGGAAGAGCTGTTCTTTGCCAGGACCCAAAAGGAAACTCTGTGTTGGTTAATGAAAGGTACACTTCACAGAAGTGCAAGTAAGACAAAGAGACAAAACAAAGAAACAGAATGAAAAGAGCAATTGCAACCATCCTCAAGGAAAGGAAAATTCCCTCCTGGCCCTGCCTGCCTGGTAAATTCATTTATCTCCAGAAGGTGAGCAAAGCCCTCTAAACAAACGGCTGAAAGAGTTCAGTGGCACTACTTCACATTTCATTTCTAGCTGTAACATATAATGCTTCAGAGAAAGGTAGAGGAATATCCACTTCCAATAAAACAATAAAAAAGCTCACAGCTGAAATTTTACAGTGCTTTTCCATCTAGAATAAGTGAGCCAAAACTATAGCAATAGTTGAAATTATTTGGAACTCTTAAATTAATGTCATCACAGAGATTTCATTTAATTAAATCTTCTGTATTCTTCCAGCTTTTGAAAAGGGTGTTTGGAGTGCAAGAGAAGTATAGATAGAATTAGTTATATATCAGTGCCAAAGATGACAAATTACCCTAGTAAACCTAGTCTAATTCTTTCAGTGCCAATTTTTGCCATGCCATATACCATGTATGACATTTTTTCTTTAATAGCAATTGATTGGCTTTTCTGTGAGTTCCTTGATAAAAATTGTTCCGTGATTTAATTTACTGTTACTGTTGGTCAGTTTTGGTATTTATTGAATTTTCCTTTTTGAAGTTTGTGGGGTTTTACCTTTTTTTATCATTCCTATTAAGTCTTGTGGTTTTCTGTATGACTTCCTTCTCAATATTTTCATCTAGACTTCTTGCTGAATATTTCTTTGAATGCTATTTAACTTTTAACATTTGTATATGCTTAGTTCCTTTTTTCCATAAATTGGCCACTCCTAAAACCCAATTTTTATTCTTCTCTGTTTCATATGTGTCTATAACTAGCAGATAACAAATCTTCTGAATTAAATACAAACGTGGTCACTAGTCATTTACTAATTCATCCATCTCCCAATACAAACAAGGAGGTTTCTTGGTCAGTTAATTGGATTTGGCTTAACTATAGAGTTGATTCTTAGCTCTATTATCCATGCAATAAAACTTCAGTGACAATGGCATTAAAAAAGTTTATATATGTATATATATATATACACACACACTGGACAATGAGCTTAATCTACTATTATATTCTGTTTAAGAGATTACATATATGTCTTACTTTCTGTCATCTTTCTCAGCTGTTCACTGGATGTTTTGTCAGTTCTTGTCATGCTGCTTCTCTTTTTGCATAGTGCCATTTAATGAGGACACAGTAAGACCTAGAGGCCTTACACTTGAAGCCATTAAGTGCATTCCAGCCATTATTTTGGGTTGAACGCCATTTTTAGTTCCTCACTCAAGTCCTTATTGTTAAAAATGGGTGGGAGGTAATATTTTTCTCCTTAAAATGCCTTTATTGATCAGCTCTTTAAGGGATGGCTTGAGGGATGGTGAGCTCTTCCTGGTTCACCTTGAGGAGGAGGGTCTCTTTGGCTTTGCAGTCTTAGGTCACTGCAGAGCTGGGAGCCCTGCCCTTGCAGGCATGCTAGGAGTTCACTTTTGCCGGGCTGAATCGGGGGTATCCTTCCCCTCGGGCACTTTTTAAGTTACAGCAAGATACAAAATCTATTTATCAACACTTTAGGGCATAGCCAGTTCAGTACTGTCTTTTGCGGGTCCAGATTTTACGTTGGTTTGTTTTGGCGGGGGCCTTTTGGGGCAGAATATGTCTCAGTTTGCGGTGGGGCTTTTCTAATTTCCATACTAGTGGGCCGCATGTGGCAGAGCCTGGGGGCACAGGGCCGCCGGCTGCAGCAGCGGCGGCTGCCTTGTGGCGGCTGTGGGGGCGCGGGGCCGGGCCGGTTGTCAGCAGCTCAG
>VWZU01018812.1:479089-489273 GCA_013397095.1 Sterrhoptilus dennistouni
CAGTGCGGGGGGCTATTGGCTTCTAGTGAGCAAACAGGCCCCCCTGCTTTTGCAGGGGGACCATGGAGGTGGCCCCCACTGCTACACCACAGGGACTTACAATTACAAATCATTTAGAACATCAATACACTTATTATACAACAATCAAGAGGGCTCCAACACTTTAAACTTTTAACATATACCCAGGAGTTTTTTAAACTTTATTTCTTTCACTTATCATGGGATTCTATTTACATGATAGTCATGTAAGATGATTAACACTACAGGTGCTTCAATGCTTACATCTAAATATATAATGGCCAGGGATTTTGTTCAATGGATCATTTTAAATTACTGTCATTAAAAAAAAAAAAAAAATAGCCAAAAAGTAACTTGCTATGCAAGGTGAATCATCAATTTTATTGAAAATAGCCAACAGAAAGGAACTGCCCATTCTGGGCACTAACCTGCTTCTTTTTTTGATTAATAGCTATTCTTGGGAAAATGATGATGTACCATCATTGCATAGAGAAGAAACTTCAAAGCTTAGTGAGAAGTTGCCTGGTGTTTCTACAAGAGGAAATGGACTGACTTTTGATGTTAACCAAATCCTCCCACATCATGTAGATAAAATGTTACCAGGACATTAGTAAATCTGTTTACCAGTTTGCTGCTTTCCTTCACAAGTTATTGTCCTGGGACAGCTGTATATGCAGTCAGTGACTTCTCCCAACCTGTTCTCAGATTTAAACTCCTTCAGAGAAACAAATACAAAGTGACTAAGAACACTTAGGGATGTAATCTAAGCCAAATGTTAACATCATTTACCATGGAAGGTAATTTCATATTGCAGAAGTTTTTTCACTGAGCCCCTCCTGAGCTGCAGCCTGGTAACAAATTGTGTAGCACAACTGAATGCAAAAATCACATCCCAGTTTGCTTCAGGCTCTGCTTAAGATGAAAAACAAAGAACAAAAAAGTAATAGAAAAAGCTGTGGAGTTGTGGTAAATACCTGTATCTGTCAATCCAGAAAGGATCCTATTGCTTGTTTCTTACTTTCACTCAGATAAAAGGATATGTAACTCTGAAAGTGTAGAAAGCAATAGCAAGAGTTAGGAAATTAGACACTGTTGTTGTTGTTATTAATACTATTATTTTTAAATATGCTTTTTTCTCCCTAGTTTTGACCTATTGACAATAAAAGTCATTGAACAGATGAACAGAAAATAGTTGCAGAGTAATGCATTTCTTTAAATATTTGATTTTGGGTGGGTTTTTTTATTTTTCTGTTCTACTAGTTAAAAAAAAAGAGAGGGTTTTTTTAAAAATTGTTAAAATGACGTAGGAAATTTTTGAATTCTTGAGATAATTCAACATAATTATTTTAATTATTTGTCTTTACAATCAATGTCTATTCAAATTGGATTCAAAGCTTGAACTAAACTCCTCTTGCAAGGTATAGTACTTTTGATTTAATAGAAAAAAATCTTCCTATGTGTAGAAATTTTTCCGTGGATGGCAGGGACAAGGAACTTTGCAGACCTGAGATGTTCTAGAAACACGTGGCTTTATTATTACAAGGGTCATGGGTAAAAAGGGCCTGCTCCCAGCCACCAGCCTCGGCTGAAGCAAAGCCCTAAAGAGAGAATGGGGGGCGAGACATACAGAAGAGAGCTAAGGGGTAAAAATGGGGTATGAGCAGGGAAAAACGTGGGGAGAAAACAGAGGCAAGCGAGGTGAGAGAGAGGAGAGGGGATGGGCCAAGAGAAGAGAGGTAAGGGAAGAGGGGTGAGAGGGCCAGAGAAGAGGGTAGGAGAGCCAGGAGAAGAGAGCAATCCTCTTGTTACAATACATTATATCTCTTTTTGTGTTGAATATTCAAATTTACAGTGACCAACCGGCGTGAGATACAAAACCTACAAACTTTGCATGCAGCCTATAAGAACTACTACATTACCATGTCATTTAATATTCTACACTCTATAGACTTCTTTCTTATTGCACTTGTTCCCGGATGTCTTTGCCAAGGTGGAAGGGCAACATTCTTGTCTTTTGTTTTCCTGTCTTCAGCTAATCACCGTCTTCCTGCCTGCCATGCACACATCTCGAAACTGGCTTTCATGCCTATTTCACTCAGGTTTTACTTCTACAGTATTTCTTACCATGCAGTCATATTCATAAGTCCTTCCTGTCCCATCTTTCATAACACATGTGACATACTTCAGATTAAAGAAAGATATTCCTAGGCCAGTCCCAAAGTGCTAGGAGGAGACATGCATAATCATACCACTCTGCACATAAAGTGGTGCCAAGAGGAGCTGATGTAATAGTGGGTAGTAAAAATGGAGAGAAAACAGAATGTAGGGAAAAGAAAAGGCAGTTTGGGTATTTGGCTGATTTAAAGTGCCCAAATGAAATAGCAGCCAGCAGCACTTTCTTGTATTTACACTTAGCAGAGGTGCTGACCCTGACTTCAGTTATGGATCCTTCCTACAATACTCTTGTCTTTGAAAGGTTAATAGATAAAGACTGTGCAGTGTTCTCTCTTTAAAACCCCTTTTAATGTCTCATCAGGTACAATAATTTTAACATACAGAAGTAGCAGGCATTACTCCTGCTGTAGAAAAGCAGGCAGCAGTTCAGGGCCAGTAGACTTGGTGTCTATTAAGATTCACAGTCAACACATCTTTGCTACAATTCCCCTGCCAGGGGCTTTTATGTGGTGGTTTCACTCCTTTAGTGTTTCTATGGAAATGCCCATTTTCCCAGCAGACTCAGGCTTTTATAACTTAGATTGTAGAAAATGTGTTCAAGAACACATTGAACTATGTTTTTTCCTTTTCTTTTTTTTTTCTTTTTTTTTTTTTAATTTCAGTTTTATGTATAGGCTTGAAATTCACCTCAGCTACAATAAATACCTCAAACCTTCAAAACCTGTGACTGTCTCTGAACATAGCTGACCTCTGTAAGGTGAATATGTAAGTAGTATGAAATTCATACCCTCCTTCGGATAAATTTGAAGATAGGGAAAAAAATCCATAATTCTTATTATTGCTTTCTGTTTGTTAGTTTTGGCAGAGATCAAAACAATGTTTTTTTCAGTTGTCTTAATAAAATCATAAAAAAACAATAATTTAAACCCTTCCAATATAATTTTTTGGATGTAACAGGTTATTCTACCTATTTTTTTTCCATTGGTCAGATGCTGACTATGCCAATAAAATTATTCTGAAAAGCAAAAGAATTTTTTTAAAAACTGCTGCTGCTGTTGCTGCTAGAAGAATCTGCCAGGCACAGAGTATGAGCATCATAGAGAAACAGACCAAGTAGGAGCATGTTCTAATGGACTGGTGATATAAGTGTGTTCTTGTTTGGCCAGAGTCTGCCACCCAGGACTTTCTCTTGGCATAGAGAGGAAAAGTGGGATAGAGAAAAGGAAATGAGAGAATCCTCTGTCTATGTCTTTTAAAAATGCATGATGATCAACATTTTAGCAAAATACAGCTGACAAAGTACAAAGCATGCTGATAGTGGCAGAGATTTTTTAGAAGAAAGCAAGAAATAAGGATAAATTCTGTAGCTATGTGTATCAATACCTCCACTAATGGGAATGCAGAGAAAAATAAAAGTAGATTATATTTTAATCTGTTTTGAAATCTTGCACAAAATCTGTTAAATTAGTTGTAAGAGATATTAAGATGAAAGACAAACATTAATGTTTAATATACACTGAAATTATATAATTTATCTGTTTCACAACAAAATTTTGATTGTATGAGTCTATTAGGGGTAGTATTTTATAAATTCCTATAAAGTGTTTCCTTCAACAGCAACTAAAATAAATATGTTATAAATGCAACGGCAAAAATTGGATTAATAAAGAAACAATTTATTAATGAAACAATCCCAATCACCAACAAAAAGAGAAACCACAAATAGGATGTGCAGCGCAATGCTGGGTGGATAAGGGGTCCGTACTCTAAGGTACAGTTTTCCTAAATCCACACGGAGCGGATCGCAGCTCGGGGTTTTATAGGGGTTTTTGTGTTCCAAGGTGAAACAGGTGCATGGAATAGTTCGGCAAATAGTCCAAATAATTTTTGGATGGGTTTCTCGGATTTGTCAAACTTTGCAAATACTATTTTGGGAAGGTTACTTTCACATGCGGATGGGGCTCGCCGGTCTATGGTTATTTTAATGTGTATTCCTCGGCGGAGAATTGTTTTTCGTTTGGGGAGGAATTTTTTTGTTTGGGTATGATGTCGATTCTTATCTGGGTTGGCTAGTGTCTTTGTTCATCTTGATGGCTTTTGTCTCGTTCTTTGTCTTGGGACTGGGGACGGCAGAAGCCTGGCTTGGAGGGAATTTTCTACAGACTGTACTTTTTCACATTTTTTTATATTAACACCAATCTAACATATATTTCTATATTCTTTTATCATGAATTTTTACCCCAATGCCACATTTATCACAGTCCTCCACTTAATAATTTTATTAAATTAAAAATTCGTGCTTCTTTATTATATTTGTTTCTTGTGAAGAAGACTATTAATACCAATTGGGATCATAATCCCTTTGAGAAATCTCACTACATCTTTGGAGTGTCTCACTTTTTTCATTTATTTTCTCTTCAAATCTTTTTAGGGTCTTTGTTGCTTTTTCACTCCTACCTCTCTCTTCTAGTTTTTAATAAAGCAAGGGATCAAGCAAAGAAGAATAATAATACTTGCAACAGAACAGGCTGTGAAGAATACCAAAAAAGGGTTTACTGTGGAGTATACTAGGGAAGTTGATTGTCGTTTTCTTCTCACCCATACAGTTTTGTTGCATCGTACACAAGCTGGGATTGGAGGAAGCATCTTGACTCTACGTTTGCGTATGACGTGGGGAGCTTTTTTTTTTCCCACCGCAGGAATTTTTGATTGCTCGTTCTTAAGACTTACTTTTGAGTGGTGGCACAGGACCTCCCCCTCCAATTCACAGAGATTGAATCGAGTGCTATTAGACCAACAATAACCTTTTTGTTGCTTTGGAGGGCAGTCAATTATTTGTTTGGTTAATGTGGCAGTCAGACACTGCTCACACTTCTCTGGGGGACGCACCCCCAGAGGCACTTTGGGGATGGCCTCTTTGGTTAAGAGGCCACACGGCTAGACTTAGGACAGTTAGGATTCCCCACAGATGTACTCCTTTGCCTCGCCCTTCACTCGTATGTAAACATACAGTGGGGAAGACCATCTTCTTGGCAGCAGGGATAAGCTTCAGGGGCTTTTGTTGTTCTGACAGCGAATCTCCTTTTATAGATCGCCCACCGAGACAGCTTAGTTGTATCACTTTTGCATGGTACTTTGATAGTCTTTTGGCACTTAATTGCCAAAATCTTTGCCTTGGCATCCAATTTTCTTTTTATCCCCTTTTTGTAAATTTGATACCACTTAGGAGAATCGAGTTCCAAAAGCCTGGCTTGTGTGGCAAGTATTAAGAGACGGCTAGTATTTTCTTGCTCTTTGGTTAGACAGCCCTCTTGGTTTGTTTCCTCCCCAACAATGAGTCACCTAAACTTGTTTACAATAGACACATTCGAAGTGAATAAAAGGAAATCAATCACAGTTGGGGTGATACAACTTATTTGATTTGTCATTTATGGTGACGCTGAAGCCTAGTTTTTAGCTCTCTTGGAGGGGTGGTGATCCTCCAATCTGAGGTATTTGAGTCCTCAACTTTTTTTACCTTTGATGAATGAGTCTAGCTTTTTTTCACAGTTTGGACCGCAGTATCAGTGGTGAGGAGGACAAGGAAGGGTCCTTCTTAGTGTGGGGAAGTTCTTTCTAGGCTTTGATCAACACTTTATCTCTTGGCTGTATTAGATGGATTGCGAATCCTAGAGGGGCACTTTGGGGAATAAGTCCACGCCTTTGGAGATCTTGTAAATTTTTGTTTATAGCAATGAGATAAGGTTGTAATTGTGTATCCTCTACTTGAGGGTGTCCCACCGGCATTCCATGTTTGTAGGGCATTCCATACAACATTTCAAAGGGGGGCAACTTGGTCTTAGAGTGCGGCATAGTTCTTAGGTTGAGCAAAGCAAGAGGAAGACATTTGAACCAAGACGTTTTTGTTTTTAGCATAAGTTTAGACAATTGAGACTTTAGGGTTGGATTCATCTTTTCCACCTGTCCCGAGCTCTGAGGATGCTAAGGGGTGTGGTACTGCCATCTGATGCCCAAGGCTTTTGAGGTTTGTTTGATAATTTTTGAAGTGAAATGTGTCCCTCGGTCTGAATCCATATAGTTAATTATTCTATACCGAGGGATAAGTTCCTCTAGTAAAATTTTTGACATGTTTTGTGCTGTAGCTTTTGCCTTGGGGTAAGCTTCTACCCAATGAGTCAATTTGTTTACTATCACTAATAGAAATTTGTATCTCCTAATTTTTGGTAATTTAGTGAAATCTACTTGGATCCTTTCAAATGACCTGTATGAGAGAGGACGACCCCCCTAGCCAATTTGTTTGGATTTGGATCGATTTACCTTTTGGCAGACGACACACTTTTGTACTTTTTGTTTGGCAAGTTCACAAATTCCTTTGCACTCGAAAAACTTTAGAAACTGTTCTGCCAACGCTTGGGTTCTCCAGTGTGTTTGTTTGTGCAATCTTTGCAAGATTTTTCTCACCGCTCCCCTTGATATTATTTCCCTCTTGTCTGGCAGCCTCTACTTTCTCTTTTCTAGGGCTCCACTGATCTTTTTGAATTCCTCGGTTTCTGTTTTAGAAGGGGGTAGAGGGAATTTAGGGGCTTCCTCCATTGTCACCTTAGGGACACTCACTATGAGCAGGGCTGCTCTTTTTGCTTCCTTGTTGGCTAGATTGTTACCACGGGTTTGGAATTGTAGTCTTGTTTGGTGTCCCTTTACATGGACCACTGAGATTTCTTTTGGTTTTCGAATGGCCTCTAAGATTTGTTTAATTATTTTCTTATGGATTAAGCCTCTTCCCTTCATATTTATCAGCCCTCTTTCTTCCTAAATTTTCCCAAACGTATGTACTACTTCGAAGGCATACTGGGAGTCGATATAGACAGTTCCTCTTTTATCTTTTAGCTGCCGAAGGGCCTTTAAAAGAGCATAAAGCTCACAGGCTTGGACTGACCAACTCGCTTCTAGGGGACTTGATTCCACCACCTCTCCTGATTTACCATTCACAACAGCATATCCTGACTTCCTCTTTATTTCTACTACCTTTGTAGAACCATCTATGAACCACTTCTCTCCTTCCAATTCTTGATCTTCCAAATTAGATCTTACTTTCGTTTGAAGCTCCACAATCTCAACACAATCATGTAATAATTTTTTTGAGGCTTCTTCAAATAGAAATTGAGCCGGGTTCTGTGCAGAGGTAGTTTTTAATTCTAAACTCGAAGAGTTGATTAGAATGGCCTCATATTTTAGAAGCTTGGAATCAGTTAACCACTTCTTTGCTTTTTATTGCAAGATGTTTTTCACATTATGAGGGGTATAAACTACCAAAGGCGCTCCAAAGGTTACTTTCTTAGTCTCCTCAACCAAGAGAGCAACTGCCACGATTGCTTGCAGGCACATAGGCCACCTTTGACTGACAGGATTCAAAATCTTTGACACAAAACCTATAGGTTTTCTCTTTTTTACCCATTCTTGGGTTAGGACTCCTTGTGCTGTTTGTCCACTCACATCCACAAATAACTGAAATTCTTTATTTATGTTTGGTAATGTCAGCACTGGAGCAGTCATGAGGATATTCTTTAATTTTTGAAAATTTGATTCATCCTGCTCAGTCTACTTCACTTTGTTAGTGTTTAACCTTTCATATAGAAATTTTACCTTTTCACTGAAGCCTTCAATCTACTGCTTACAATATCTTAGGAGCTTTAGAATTTGCCTAATTTGTCTTTTGGTTTTGTGGTGCAGGTAATGCTATGATACTTGCCACCCTTTTAGGGTCCAATTTCTTTTTCTCTCTGGTTAAACAATGTCCTAAATATTTTACTTTGGGCTCTGTGAATTGCAGCTTGGATTTTGAGACCTTCAAATCCTTTTTTCTCAAAAAATTCAACAAAGCTACAGTACATTCTCTAACACTTTCTTCGGTGGGTCTAGCTATTAGAAGTCGTCCACATACTGCAAAAGTTTTGTCCCCTCTTTTTGGATGAATTGGGTCAACAATTGTTCTAACGCTTGTTCAAAAAGGTTTGGGGATTCTACAAACTTTTGGGGGAGGACTGTCCACCTTAACTGCTGCTTTCTGTTTGTATTTGGGTCCTCCCACTGAAAAGCAAAGTAATTCCTACTTTTTTCGTCCAAAGAGCAAGTTCAAAAGGCATCCTTCAAATTAATCACACTGTACCATACATCCTTGGGAGAGAGTCTGTTTAGCAGGGTGTAGGGATTTGCTACCATTGGGAACTTAGTTCGGGTTCTGGCATTTACAGTTCTTAAATCTTGCACTAGTCGAAAGCTTCTGTTGGTTTTTCTCACAGCCAGTATGGGGGTATTATGTTGAGACATGCACGGCTTTAGAGTACCTCCCTTTAGGAGATCATGTATTACTTGTTTCAACCCCTTTCTCTCTTTTACTGGGATGGGATATTGTTTGACCCTTATGGGGTTCTTAGAGTTTTCAATCTCAATGTGAATGGGTTCGATTTCCAACCTCCCTACCTCTCTTTTTGAGTGCCAAAACTTTGGATTAATTTCTTCTTTGTCCTTCGCAGTGAGCTTAAACATTTTTACCACTAGTTTTGAACTTTTTGCAGTCACACTAATTCCTAATGCAATGATCATATCTTTTCTTAACAAATTATAATTAGCTTCTTCTACTAGCAACAAGTCTTTCAAGCAAATTTTATTTCTAGATTCAATTTCCACATTCTTTATTACAGGCACTTTAAAGGGATCCCCCTTAGCACCAATCACCAACACTCTCTCCTGACTAGTCTCACATCTACATGGCAAATTCTGCAAAGTACTTCTTTTTGCCCTAGTGTCTACCAAAAAAATCCCCTCTTGTCGTTGGGGGCCCACTTTTAGTTTTACATGGGGCTCTTTGGATCTTTTAGTCTCCGAAGTGAAGAGCCCTTGACACTCCTAATCCTTTTGAAAAATTTTCTCATCCTTCATCCTTTTTTGGCAGTCCCGCCGAAAGTGCCCTGCCTTTTTACAATAATAACATTCTAGGAGTTATTTCGGGGTGGCCAGGGTTGCTTTGCGAAAACCTTGAGGCTTTCGGGGCATTGTTTTATACTTACTCTGTGCCTGTTCTTGCTTTTGAACTTCCTTTATTGCAGCTACTAGGACCTTAGCGTGTAATTTTGTATCTCCTCTTCCTTTCTCATGTATACCTTTTGGGCCTCTCTTAGGAGTTTTGCAAGCTCTTGTCTTGCCACCTATCTATTTTTTCTAACTTTCTCCTAATGTCCGCCTAGGATTTAGCAACAAACTGAGTTTTTAACAGAACCTCCCCCACTGGAGAGTTCGGATCGGTTTTAGAGTACATTTGCAAACTTCGCTGCAATCTCTCAATCCATTCAGTGGGAGATTCATCCTTCTCTTGACATTCACCAAAAACTTTGCTAATGTTTTGGCTCTTTGGAACCGCTTCTCTTATACTTTGAATTATGGTATTTCTTAGTCTACCATATTCCGCCTCCCGTCCTTCATTTGCACATTCCAACTTGGGCTAGTGCTGGGCCACTTTTGGTTGCCTGGCGTCCCTTGCGGATTGTGCCCATCCTAGTCTCTAATACCTGCTTGCTTTATCATTTCTCTTTCTTCGTTGTTAAACAAAGACCTTAGGATTGCCATGAGATCGTCATAGGTATAGATACTACTTCCTATGAACTCATCCAACCTCTCAGCCACACCAAAAGGATCATCCAACAACTGTCCCATCTCTTTCTTAAAAACTCTCAAATCTTTTGTATTGAGAGGAACATTCACAAACTTGATAACCCTGGGGGTCGTCGGTACTTCCCTTAGAGGAAGTAAACTGTGTACCTCATTTTCACTCTCTCTCCAGTCATCACCCATTAGCCTCGCTTTCAAACATGTTCTGCTAGCAGGAGGGGAACTGATGGCTGTGGGTTGTCTCCCTTTTGTGAGCTGCGGGGCTGGAACGACTGTTTGTGGGGCAGAGGCAATTCTCTCCTTCGCTTGGGCGGACCCTGGTTGTG
>VWZU01018813.1:9487-30005 GCA_013397095.1 Sterrhoptilus dennistouni
AAGGCAGAACTTCTGAAAGAGCTGGACTGAAATCACACTGTCCCTGTGCTTAAGGGTAGGTTTTGAGAGACCAATATTGGGAATGAGATGATGCCTGATGAGAGCCATGCACGGTGCAGATTTTGGTGTAATTAAAAAGGAAATGAGCAATGCTTTTAATTGAGATCTGACTACTAAAAGTTAAGAGCTCAGTATCCTCTGTTCCTGACTGCCAGATCGGAATTTACGTTGCATATGTGCGACAAGCCATTGCATTTTAAAAATGGGAACCATAAAGAAAGTTGCTGTAATTTAAAAGCAGCCAATTTACCGGGAGTACAGTTTGCAGCTCTGTCACTTGCTAATCAGTCTGTTAAACATAATAGCCATTCTTGTCTGCAGGCACTTAATCATGTTGTGAATGCACTTATCAGCACATATTAGAAATACAATACAAGACTTTCCAGCAGAGGAATGGATGCAATTACTGCAATCAGTATACATTTAGCCACGCTCTTATGTTTTTCTTTCCATTCCCTTTTTTTTTTTTCTCTCCCTCTCTTTTTATTTTTTTTATATTTTTTGAATAGTCCAGCAGTGACAGATTTTCCTCTTAGAAAAATAGAAAGGACACACTTGAAAATGTTGTTAAACTCCATGGAGATGCTCAAAGGCGACCTGTCCCCCTCTATGAGCCTCCTGAACCTTCCCAGGACCCAGCAGAGTTGGAAGCTGCTGGTTTTGAGTGTTTTGGTGATGATTTTCAAGCCCTTTGAGCACCTCCCCTGCTGGGCTGTGGTGGCATTCATTGGGAGCTGAAGTTGCTGCATTTGAATTAGACTAAAGGAGCTCAGCATATGCATGAACTCTCTTTTTATTTTATTTTATTTTTTTTTTTTTATTTTTTTTCCCTGTGCTTTTCTACATCCAAATCGATAGAGATGAGGGGATCTCAAAGTTTTTGAAAGGCGATGTTGAAAAAAAAAAGCATGAAAGCAAATTGCTTCCAGCGTGACTACCCAGCAGCCACGGGTGTAAATACAGCTGTCCAAAGAATGCCAGGCCTCGACAAAAATCTCAGGATTTCAGCTCAACAATTTTCCAGGGCTGAGCATATTCTTGTATGGGGAGGAAGGGAGTTGGGAGGGGGGACGGGAGAAGGGAAGAGATTATGAAATCCTGAAGAGATTCAGAAAAGAGGGGAATAGAAGGAGAATGATTTTTGTACGTTGTGCTTTGCATTAACCCGTGATGTTGAGGATGTTTTGTGCAGTTTGGGATATTTTATGATTTGCAGCATTTACGGGAGCTTGCCTTCTTTTTCTAGAAATCCTTTTTTATCTGTCTCTTTGTTCTTTGCGACAGCTGGCATTTTTGCTTGGGTGAAATATTTGAGAGCAGCAAGGAAAATGGAAAAGCAAAACCGCGCCCAAATTGTGTGACTCTTCCAGTGGGTAATGAGGGAGTGGATGTAACACCACATCCACCACAGCAGGATCCTTGTCACTGTTGAGTTTGGGTCAGTTTGCCATTTTGGGTCAGACTTCCTGAGAAGAGGTGGGATGGAAATGTCCTTGGTGGGATGACCTTGGTGGGATGTTCTGGGTGGGATGTTGTTGGTGTGATGTCCTTCGGTGGGATGTTTTAGGAGTTATGTCCTTGGTGGGATGTCCTGAATGTGATGTCCTTGGTAGGATGTCCTAGGTGTGATGTCCTCAGTGGGATGTCCTTTGGTGAGATGTCCTTAGGTGGGTTGTCCTTGGTGTGATGTCCTGGGTGGATTGCCTTTGGTGGGATGTCCTCAGTAGGATGTCCTCAGTGGGATATTCTTGGTGGGATGTCCTTTCATGGGATCTCCTGGGTGTAATGTCCTTTGGTGGGATGTTTTAGGTGGGATGTCCTTGGTGGGATATCCTGTGTGGGTTGTCCTGGGTGGGATGTCCTTGGTGTGATGTCCGCGGTGGGATGTCCTTCAGTGTGATGTCCTGGGTGTGATGTCTTTCATGGGTTGTCCTGGGTGGGATGTCCTTGGTGGGTTTTCCCTTAGTGGAATGTTTTAGGTGTGATGTTCTCAGTGTGATGTCCTTGGTGGGTTGTCCCCGGTGTGATGTCCTCAGCGGTATGTCCTCAGTGGGATGTCCCTGGTGTGATGTCCTGGATGTGATGTCCTTGGTGGGATGTCCCTGGTGTGATGTCCTTTGGTGGGATGTCCTTGGTGGGATATCCTTTGGTGGGATGTCCTTGGTGTGATGTCCTTGGTGGGTTTTCCTTGGTGGGTTGTCCTTTGGTGGGTTGTCCCTGGTGTGATGTCCTCAGTGTGACACTTCTCAACATGCAGGTATCTGCTCAGCTGGGACACTCAGCCCACTCCATCTCAGGTTGTTAAAGGCTTCAGTGCCAAGGAAATCCCTTTCAGTGAAGTTTTGGGATGATGTTTCGGCCTTTCCCATATAAACCATGGGTGGGATGGGCTGGTGGAACACCACTTCTCCCCCTTCCCTTTCTAATTATTCCCTTTTAGGGGCTGAATGAATGAACCTCACTTATTCCTCCCTCACGCCTGCACTCATTTGCTCAGGGTATGACCTTGGCTTGGAGCAATGTCCCAGCAGCTCCACTTGAGCTGTCACTGTGCTGGGAAATCATCTTGTGAGTGTGCCAAGGTCGTGGCTGCCCTTTGGAAAGGTGACCTGGAGATGTTATGGGGTGCCTGGGGTGCTGACCTTACTCTCGTGCCATTAAAAAATAATGGTGGAATCATTTTTAAAAGGAGGAATATTAAATCCACCCCTCTGCGTTTCGTTATCTTCGCGTGTCTAGGAAAATTCTGATTTATTTTTAGGACAAAAATAGTCTTTTAATGGGGTGACTGACATTGGAACTCTTTGTTTGTCTCTTGCTTTTAGTTCTGGTGTGAAGATCAGGACTTTGAGCTCAACTAGCAAAGGGTGGAGTGCAGAGACTTACTGCAGATGGCTCTTTCTGTTCATACACTCAATGCAGACCCTGAGCCACCCTGTGTTTGCTCAGCTGGATAAATTAGCCTTGTTTATTAATTAAAACACGGGAAACTGATGTTTCTGTGCCAGTTTCACTTTCATGTTTTTACTGTCTGTTCAGTGGGTACCAACAGCGAGAGGAAGAGCTAAACTCTTTTGTAAAACATAATTATCAGCCTTTAAAATAAAACAATTTTGTGCTCACCGTGTGCCCGTCAGGGAAGTGGGGAGGGAGGAGGTCCTGTCTGTGTGGATGTTAATGGGCTGCCCTGCTCCCTGCCCTCACTGCTTTGAGGATGTTGCCACGGGCATTTATTTCTTAGCACGAATGTGAACGAGCCACAGGACACCCTGCACGTTCCCTCTCCATCTAAGAGCACATTGGATTCAAAGAAAGCCAAGTCTAGTTTATTCAGTGCCTAAACTTGCTTGGAGCTGAAGAGAATGTAGGTGTAATAAAATAATTCTTGCCATGCCCCTATTTTGATTTTTTTTTCCTATTTATGGCATCACAGCAGCTTCTACAGCAAAACCTATGAGTTCTGTGCAGCCTTGGCAAGCTGTAGAAAGAAAAAATATGGATTGGTTTTTAATTTCCCATTGTGCTGGCTGCTTGGCATTCTGTCGTTTAAGTCATTTACACAAACCTGCCCATTGAGCAAAGGGTCGAGTTCAGAAATGTTGAATGGGACTTTGTGAATGCTCAGGGGGAGAGCCCCATTTGTGTGGTTTGGGTGTCCTGCAGCACTCCAGGTGTGCTCGTGTCACAGCCTCCCTTCTGCCTCCATTCAGAAATTCAGAGCGCGGGGAATTTGCATCTCTAGATCCCCTCTGGTTGATTTTTTTCTCCCCAGGGAGATTCAGCTGTCAGCCTCAATTGTAATTCTGAAAATCAAAACAGCAACTGGAGTGCAAGGAGCTTCCTCCTCGTTCTAGGAGGGATTTTCTTTCCTCATGGGATTGGTGCACACAGAAAATCTGACCACTCCATGCTAATATCACATTAAAATAATAAAGTGTTTAAAATGTCAGGGAATCTTGCTGGAGATGTGGTCAGGGTGTTTCCAGTCCATTTCCCCCAGGTCTTCTCTCTGCCTGAGCAGCTTTTCCCATGTGAGTATTGGTAAACACAAAACTCAAGATACAAAACTCAATTATTGTGCATGTCCAGGGTTGTGCTGCCGTGTACAATCCCTCCTGAGGCTCACAGTAACTCTGGAAGAGGCACAGATAAATCAAACAGTTTCCTGCCTCCCCTTTTATATTTTATTGAGGAAGAGCAAGGCTCTGAATGAGGCATCTCCAGCTGTGCTGAGCTGGTGCCTGGCACGGAGACAGTGGAGGAGCTGGGATAAGAGTGGCCAGGAAACTCAGGTGGGGTGGCAATATGGGATTTCCATATTTCCCAGTGTCACTAGGGATTTCCAGGGAATATTTCCTGTCTCTGCATCCCCCTGTCCCTCCCCTGTGTTCTCCCTGTTTGCTGCACTCTTCACACTCAGCTTGGCTGAAGTTCCCCATGCCCTGGGTCATCCCTGAGCTGCACTCTGGTTCTTTTAAAGACCTTTGGAGAGTCTGCAGAGCTCTTTGTGAGTGAGTTCCCTGCGCTGCAAAGAGCTTCTTTTCAGTGCCACTGAATTTATTATCTTTAATTTTCAGTCGTTGGTTATTTAAAAATTCATCTCTGCTTTATAATACATTTCAGCTGCAATGTTGAAAATAGACCATGTGGTTGTGGCATGTAAAAATGTAAGAATTTCACAATGGTCAAAGAAAAAAATTATAAGCACCATTAGGGTTGTTGATATTTATTAACTGGATAGGTTTCAGCATTTTATTCATCATAAAATCATCCTTATTTTTTAAACAACAACAGCTCCCTCTATATTTGCATCCAACACCAGCTAAACCCTGGCCCCAGTTTCTCACTGGATGTTTTTGTTGTGTTTCCCAACAAGACGCTTCCTCCTGACAGAGAATCTTTATTTTAAGAAATACACAACGCAGCAATAAAGAAGTTCTAAATAGGAGTCAGAAAAAAAAAAATATTCCAGTGCAATCAAAAGGCTTTTTTTTTTAAGCCCCAAAAAGATTTCATGCTGTTCCAGAAGGGGAGAGTGATGACAAAGGTACAAATGGGCCCAGCAATGGAACTCACCAATTACCCCCACACCGAGTTCAGTCCTAAAAAGTTGTTTTGTTAAACGTTGGCTTAAAGAGTATCTGAGGACTCTTTCACCAGAAGCATTTCTGTGCACTGTCACAAGGGTGCAAGCAAATAAAAATAATTGAAGCAATTGTCTCGGTTGTCTCCAGGGTTGTCATGATGATGTTGATAAAATCAAATAAAGTGGAAGTTATTGCACATTGTTAGTGAGGAGCACAGTTGTGAATTGGCAGTGGAGGAGCTGAGGAGCTTAAAAGGTTTGCTCATTATCTAGATTTATTGTTTTCAGTGGTGGGAAAATGTTGGCTAAGCAAAAATAACATCATAATACCTGCTCTTGGTGGTGTGTTCCGAACAAAAATATTTTTCTCGTTGTTTTCGCGGCTTTCGCTGGATTATTGAAACACGCTGTGTCAATCCATACATTCTTAATGGATTTAGCAGCTTGGGTTTATCCTCTGCAGCCATTTGCTTTGCCTGTACACCTGTCAAGAGAAAAAGAATTTTTATGGCAGTGCAAGAAAACCGAGACCAGGCACCAAAAAAAATGTTTGGCAAAAACATGGGCAACGAAGCAAGTTCTCTGTTAACAGCTTTGCGCCTTTACAGCCTCATCAGAATTATTCATGCTGGGAGAAAAGGGGTTAGGTTTTGACATCCTTTATCGAGTCAGAGAAGTGTTGGGGGGATGTTGGAGCTCTGGGAGGACCCCCAGGTTTGGAGGTGGCAGCTCCTGTTGGGAGGTGCCCCCGGGCAGAAAGGGCTGGTAGTGTTCAAATCTTCATAATTCACAAATTCCACGCTGCCCTTGGAAGGGATTTGCTTTCATTTCCTTCATCTCAGCTTGCTCGGATCTTAATTTCCTCAGGGGGAGCAGGTCAGGACCTTTAGTCTGGATCTTTTCTCTGAGAGGTCCTGGCCATCTGCTGCTTCGTTTGACTCCAGCAGGAAATTAGGGTCTCGAGCATTTCCAATCAGGTTTTGAAAAGCCTCCTCTTGTAAGTGTTTGCTCTTCAGTAAACCATGCTTACAAGATTAATCCTCTTGAGATCAAAGCAGCGAGACCTCTTTCACTGAAGTATTTTATAAACTAATGTACCTTGGTAATTTTAAGGTCACTGAATTCTTATTGAATTTGGTTACAATTTGTCAGAGTAGGGAATTGGCCATTATCAGCCTGGAAAAAAAGACTCTCAAAGCAACATGATACCCCATATTTATTATTTTCCAACACCTCATCTCTGCTCCATTTTTGAGGGCATTGTTTACACTGCTCATAAACAAATTGCCACTTACTGAAAGTGTTATTTTATGAGCGAATGGAGCTCGTGATTTCCCGTAACAGCCAAGTGCAGCAATAGAAGGGTTTGACTTTTATCAACTCGATTGTTGCTGACCCGTGAGTGGGAGCCAGCAGAGCTCAGTGTGGCGCTGCCAGAGTGGCCAAAAATGCCACCCTGCCCCTCTCATCCTCTCCCCAAACACATCAGCTTGGCCAGCAATGCAAATCTTTATTAACAGCGAATAATTTTGTTTATTTAAGGTAAATACGAATGGGTCGTGCTGTTGCCGTTGCCATGAAGTCAATCACTGAGTATCATTCCATTAATTCAATAATTCCACGTTGGGCTCAGACAAATTCAGTTTGTTGTTATTTCAGGTGATTTCGTGGTGCTGGTTAAAACCTCTCAGGTCAGAGCTGTGCTGGAGACCCTCCCAGTCATCTCTTATTTTGTAAAAACAAACTTCACCTCCACGTAACCACTGGACGTGTGTGTTGGGAAATCTCTGGGACTCAGCAACACTTTCCTGCCCTGATAACTCCTTGATCCTGGAGCTGGTTGGAGCTCAAATTGGCTTTTTTTGGGATGAATTTGCCATTCTGTGCTCAAACTCCACTCCAGAGTGGGATCACAACCACAGCTCCCGAATTTTGGGTGTGGGGTGAGGGCTGGGGCTGTGACAAAGCTTGGCTGGGCTCTTTGGGACACTGAAAATGCACCATGCAGAGATGAGGCCAGACAATGGGAGATTGTGCAGAAATCTCAAGGATTTGGGTGTTCTTCCAGCCCCCAGCAGAGGCAGGATGGTGAAGGTGGGCAAATAGGATTATCAATCACCATTTGAAGAAAAGGACCTACTTACAGGAGTTTGTGAGAGGAAATAAATCCAAAAAGACCCATGGGGGTTTTTTTGGTTTTTTTTTTTTCTTTTTTCTGCTCTCACCAGAGAGAAAAATGTGTAATGAATGTCTCATGTCTGAAACACTGGGCTGGATTCATCAAAGGGAGTTAGTAATTACCAAATTGAGAGAATCATGAAGCGCTTTTCTAAATTTGAAAGGCTCATCAAGAATAGATCAGAAGCAGGCAAAATTAATAGTTATGAACTCATTTCCATAGAAATGGACTTATTAGCAAGCATGCCAGCTGCCTAAAATTATAAGGTCTTTTCCTTGTGCTTGCAGGAAATAATCTTTTTTTATAAAAGTAATTTTGACTTTTTATTTTTCATTGCTTCTCTAAACTCGAGTTTGGCAAAATCCTGAACCGGAGGGAAAAAAAAAACTTCACTGGACAATAGAAATATTTAACTCAAAAGAGAGGAATGATATGGAAGGGAGAAGTGATTTATAGTCCCTTGGATTCCATCAGACTCTCCCCAAGAGCGCAAACTTATTTAAGAGCAAAATGAAATGAGTCTCCAGGAAAAGCTGAAAAAAAAAAAATCTTGACGGGATAAAAAGTTTATTTTAAGGGGATTTAATGGCGGGTAACAGTGTGAGTTACAGGCCTTGTCTTCTCTGCTGGTGGATTTTAATTATTTTATTTATTATAATTAATTTTAAGCATTTTGTCTTCACCAGATGGACAGTGGCTACCAAGACCAAGGTGTTGACCCCCAGTTACAAATCAGACCCAGAGCTGAAGGTTTGCAACAACCTCCTTTTAAAAAAGGGTTTTTACAGTGATGTGCTGCACAGCCAGGAGACACATTTAAATGCAGGTGTGGGGATGGGAATTTATCACCTAATGGAGCTGACATAAGTAAATGCTGACATTTGAGGTCTTGATTATGGTTTAATTTATCTCTGGTTTTACTTTAGCGAGTTCCATCCATTCCAGCAGGAAAAAGGCAGTGGTCTCTCACACGGTATTACAGAGGATGGTTAATAAATTGAAAGAATCATGAATGTAATACCAGTCTTTCTACCAGGAAACCTCTGTAGGATAAGAGATGCAGCAGCCAGCAGGAAAGGAGTAGCCTGAACATGAAAGAAATTCACTTTGCAGGTTTTATCATGAGTTTGTTACAGTTGTAACCCGGGAGGAAGCTCAGAACAAAGAGGGTGAATTCATCCCTGGGGTACTTGGTGTCCCAGATACCAGAGCACCTGGCCTTGCTCCAAGGCTGAATCTCTGAAGAGGACAAAAGAACACCAGAATTTTAGAGAAAATTCATCCACCTGCTGGGGGGATAAGAGTGCAGGAAGCTGAATCCTGCCTTGCCAAAGCTGGGCACTCAGGGGAGGCTCTGGAGGTGAAAGATGGTTCAGGGCCATCTCCTCCAGCAGAAGCCCAAGAGAGAAGTGGAGCCTCCTTTAATCAATATTAATGTGCCATCCTACATCTGGTTTTGTGCCTGAGGTGTTTTGGTTTGCTGAAATTCCTTTCCCAGGGAATTTTCTGTCAACAGGAGAAATGTTTTTGTAGCTGTACCTTTGTTATTCATTCCTTTCCCCAGGAGGGACTTCTCCTTGCTGTCCCTCTGCTCTGACCAATGGCAGTGAAGAGGTTTGTCTTTGTGTCACCAATCCAATTGGTCTGTGTGAAATGGTAGAAAAGGGAGACACATCCCAGAAATAAAGGAGTCATTTTCAGCCTCCTGAATCTCAGAGTCTGTGTCCTTGTGGTGTAAAACAGGGTCAAATAACTCCATTACATCACACCCAACAAAAAACCAGGAGCTCAGCAAGACCCTCCCTCATCTCGAGATAATGTTGGGTTTGATTGGAAAATACAGTGTATAAAGGGGACACATCCCAAAAATAAAGGAGTCATTTTCAGCCTTTGGAATTTGTGTCATTTTGGTGTAAAACAGCATCACTACATCGTGAGACAAAGCAGAAAGCCCGTGACAAACCTTTGGTGTTGTTTTTCCAAGTGCTGATAAGGATTCTCTTTGGAGCCAGCAGGGAGACGTGGGAGGAACAGCTTAGTTTTAATCCACCTGTTAATGCAGCTGCATCTGAGGAAGGTTTATGGATAAAACACAAACCCACTGTGGTGGTTTCTTTCTGGATGTGTAAAAAGAAAAAAACAGGAAAGGAGGGATTGAAGGCGTGTTGGGCTGAACTCAAAGCAATGCCAGTCAGGGGGAGCCATGGAATGGATTTGTCACTGCAGACTGACCTGACCTGTTATTTAATTGGTGCCTCTGTACCCAAATCCTCCCCTGGTGGTTTTGTTCTCAATTTGAAACCACTGCTGGGTGTTTTTTTGTGAGTGGCCTGAACAGACTGCAGTGAAATTGCAGACCTAAACATACCTTGACAAGCCCAATATCTAAATCCATACTTAGTGTAAAGCTCGTATCGAAATTTTTAGTTCTGCGTTGTGAGCAAATTAATTCTATGCAATTTAGATAAAACAAACTGCTGGAGGTGGTACACAAAAAAACTACGAAGCTGAGTTTATGGTTTTTAACAGAAATGGTTTAATTACATCCCTATTATTTTGTAATAAAATTTATCTTAAAAGGTTTTTGCTGGTTGTCTGGTTGGCCACACAAAAGATGCCTTAATAGCTTCTAGTTTTGCCTGGAGGTGGATATTATCTCCTCTCAGCATGGAAAAATATTTATCCTCCAGGCATTGAAGCATATGTTTAGGTTGTTTGTTGTCAGAAAGAAAACACAAAAATCAATAATTCCCGCTCTGATTTTTTTTTCCCCTTTACAATTCTCCTTCAAAAACATATGGCCAACCCAGATTCTGCCTCTGTGCATTTGGAAAGAGGAAAAAGGATGTTTAAAGTCTCTGTTGTCTGCAGCAGCAGCTAAAACTTCCTGTGAACAGAGCTCTTGGAATGGCTGCTCTGGGGAAGGACACACAGATAATGAATGTAACATTGGCCCAGTGTACAGAAAATTCAGATTTTACCCCAAATTTAAGCATTATTGATAAAATCAGGTGTTTCTCCAACAGAAGAAGCAGCTGGGTCTGCAGGCAGAGCCTTTCCATCCCCTCTCCACACCGCAGGGTCTGTCTGGGGCAGGAATTTGTATTATTTGTAACTATTTGTGTGTAACCTTTGCATGATTTATAAAACACCTCCATTTTTGGGGAAGTTTGGATGAGCAAAGGGCTGTTTTCTAAAGAGATCCTTGCTGTGGATAAGTTGGTTAAGTCTTGGTGTCTGTTTGCTTCTCTGTAACACAAAAACAAGATTTGTTTTTCTACCCTGAGGATTAATTATTAATATTTACATAGCTCTGGACCTGATAAGAATTGTTGTTGAGAAAGGAAGCAGAAGTAATTCTTAAATTCAGTTCTGAATGCTGCAATGCTGTGCATTTCCATCCATTTCTTTACTTTTAAACTTTTATTTCCAGATGAGAAATATATGATTGCCATATAATTACAAGTCTGCACCACTGACGAGGAGAATGTTGTCATGAATTGAAAATAGGGATAATCTACCCCTCATTTATTGTCATGTATAATTTCTGCAAATCCATTTTTTTTCCACTGAGATAAAGACCAGTTTGGGTTTGAAAGACTCCTCTTCCCTCCACGAGAGTTCATTTCTGGTAGAACATGAGGAATGGCCAAGTACTCTGTTGTTTTGCAGCATCAAAATTATAATAATGGTATATTAAATAATTTAGCAACATCTGCGCAGTGCTTTTCCAAGGGTTTCTGGCTTATTCTGTAAGTTCATTGTGATTATGGAGAATGAATGCCTTGAGTTTGATGGGGAAAATGCCTCCATTTCAGGAAACTAAAAAGATACAGACAGAAAGTTTTGCAGTTGCCCACGAGCAGTTTTTATTTAGGTTTCTGTCAGTGTTGAATTTCGTGGCAAATCTTCTGGCTGGTAGGAAAGAGAAATTAAACCTCATTTTGTCATCGACCTCCCAGTGACCCCGTGGGGAATTCTGCCTTGTTTTCCAGGGCCAACATGACCTCCTACGAGATCCTGCAGATGGATTTTGAGATCGACAACGCCAGCAGCCCGGCGGGGGCCCAGCAGATCACCTGGCAGGTGGAGTACCCGCGGGACGACTCCGTCAGCGAGCTCGTGGTCTCCGAGATCTTCGTCAGCCGCACCTTGTTCGTGGGGATCGTTCCTCTTGCCATGGTAAGAACTGCTCCTCTTCTCTTTTTGTGGGGATCGTTCCTCTTGCCATGGTAAGAACTGCTCCTCTTCTCTTTTTGTGGGGGTCGTTCCTCTTGCCATGACAAGAACCTGCTCTTGCTCTTGTTCATGGGGATCGTTCCCCCTGCCATGGTAAAAACTGCTCCTGCTCTGTTGTTTGTGGGGATTCTTCCCCTTTCCATGACAAGAACCTGCTCCTGCTCTGTTGTTTGTGGGAATTCTTCCCCTTTCCATGACAAGAACCTGCTCCTACTCTCTTGTTTGTGGGAATTCTTCCCCTTTCCATGACAAGAACCTGCTCTGGCTCTCTTGTTTGTGGGAATCGTTCTTCTTGCCATGGTGAGAACCTTTTCTTGCTCCCTTTTCCTCAATGGTTTTGTAGGAATGGTTCCTCTCCCCATGGTAAGAACCTGTTCCTCCTTCCTTTTCCTGAATATTTTTGTGGGAGTCGTTCCCCTTGACATGGTAAGAACCTGCTGCTGCTTCCTTTTCTTGAATGGTTTTGTGGGAATCCTTCCTCTTGCCATGGTAAGAACCTGCTCCTACTCTCTAGTTTGTGGGAATGGTTCTCCTTGCCATGGTAAGAACCTGCTCCTGGTCCCCTTTTCCTCAATGTTTTTGTGGGAATTGTTCCTCTTGCCATGGTAAGAACCTGCTGCTGCTCCCCTTTCCTGAATATTTTTGTGAGTATCATTCCCTTGGCCATGGTAAGACTGCTCCCGCTCCCTTTCCCTTAATGGTTTTCTGGGAATGGTTCTCCTTGCCGTGGTAAGAACTTGCTCTTGCTCCCTTTTCCTGAAAGTCTTTGTGGGAATTCTTCCCCTTGCTATGGTAAGAACCTGTTCCTGCTCCCTTTTCCTGAATATTTTTGTGGGAATCATTCCCTTTGCCACGGTAAGAACTGCTCCTGCTCCCTTCCCCTGAATATTTTTGTGGGAATGGTTCTCCTTGCCGTGGTAAGAACCTCTTCCTGCTCCCCCTTCCTGAATATTTTTATGGGAATCGTTTCTCTTGGTAAGAACCTGCTGCTGCTCCCTTTTCCTGAATATTTTTTTGGGAATGTTTCTCCTTGCCATGGTAAGATCCTGCTGCTACTCCCTTTCCCTGAACGTTTCCGTTGATCCTCGTTAGTATTCCAGGGAATGGCAGCCTTTTTATTATTATAAGCTGCTTCCTCTGCACCTGCTGCAAGTGATTTAAATGCAAAAAAAAAAAGAAAAAAAAAAACCCAAAAAACATTCCAATAATATTTTATTTACCTGACGTGCCGTAATGGCTCCTTGGAAACCATTTTGGGTCTTTTGTGAAAATCCTTCCCCGTTTGTGGGTTATTGGGCTGGTACATGAAAATTGCACCTCTGGAGCCATTGTCTTCTGCTGGATGAATGGGACTGCCATGCCCGAGCTCTGAGGGCAAACGTTGTCATTAGTGGGGGACATTTGCAATGAAATAAATTAGCTTTGCATGTGCGGGAAATTTCATTGCTAAAGCAAACAACTGGACTGTTTGTTCAGTGCTCTGCTTCTCCCCGAAAGAGCCAAACGGTCCAGTGAGCTGCAATTTAATAAAAGGTCTGGTTTGAGTTGCACAGAAAGGGTAAAATACTTCCTGAAGACAAAGGATAAAATAGGTCCTGAAGATAAAGGGTAAAATAGGTCCTGAAGGTGGAGGTGTCCAGCAGGTTTAAGTTGTAGGTCTGCAGAAAGAAGCTGATGATTTATTTTAAAAATGCAAATATCTCCTGGTAAAATCAGAGGCAGCTTTTCTAGAAGGGACCTTTGACCTGTGTTTGGGCCTGATGGAGTTTTTAGTACCAGAGGTTTACACATGGACAAGGATTTCAGTGGGGAAAATTTGGTGTAAATTTCCAGAGGATGTTTCAGCATTTCCCTCAGAAGCACCCACCCTTTTTTTCTTGCTTCCTCGTGAACGTTTGTCCTTTTTTTTCTGAATTGATCTGTGCTGATTTTCTTTCTATCACACCCTATAACCACCAAATATTGGTGTTTTTCCTCTGCATGACCACTGGCACCACCAGAACCAAGGAAAGATTCTGGTAATGGCACCAGCACTGGCAGGAAAAGCGCAGCACAGTGACATGAAGGAGGAAAATTTCTTCCCAGTAGGAAAGAAACCATGGAGGAAATTAGCTGGGAAATCCTGCAAGACCCAAAAAATGAACTTTAATTTCCAAATGATCCGTTTCCATCGGAATGATCCTCCTGTAATAAATCTCAGTTGTATTCATGGCCATACTCAATGAATTCTGCATACGTAAATAAATAAATAAATCTTCTGCAATAATGAGAAAAACTAAAACCAAATTTCACATCGAAGGAGAACCTGTTTTCTGCACCACCTCACTGTTCTGCCCAGTAACTGAAACATCCAATCTCAGCAATTTTCTGCGACCTGGAAGACATAAAATACATAAAGATTCATCATCCTGTAGCTGCCGATGTATTTTCTACTAAAAGAGCTGAAAGGGATTGGATGGTCCTGCTTGCACAGGGGAAATAAATCAATGCTAATTCCTAAAACTCCATGCAAATTAACAAACGAGCTTTTCCTTAAGTACTCTGTTATTATTTAGTATTTATGTAGTGTTTTATATTTTCAGAACTCTTTGCAGACATTAATTAATCAGCCCTGAATAAACTAAGCTTGATGAGAATAGGAAATTAAATGGAAATGAAGTCACTCTTCTTTAGTTTTACCTTTTTCTGAATGACTTCTGAGTCTCTTTTTATATTCTTAAAGGTACTTTTAAAAACACTTAATCTTACAGTGCTCTTGGTTATTATCTCTAAAAACTATTTTGGTTAGAAAAGAGGTTGAATTTATACTTTAAGAGCAACTGACAGCAGGGATGAGTGGCTTTGAAGACTGTAAATGCTGTTTTGTCACCTAAAGTCTTGTTTTGTTTAGGCTGAATTAATTCAGGTTAAAAAAGCAAGGATGGGAGTAATACTTTGAAGTTGGAATATTTGACTCCTGAAGGTTTATTTGGAGGAGAGTGGAAGGAAAATTTAGTTTTATGTAGGTTTTTTTTTTGTCATAACTTCTTGAGATAAAAAGCTGCTGAGATATTTTAGCTGTAGAAATGGCTCTGAAAGGTGCTGAGGAGGGAAGTTTGGAGATCTGGGCAGGTCTGAGGCTGCACCATCCTCCTGTGGGGCACAAACTGTGAGGATCTGTTGAGTTTAACACTCCAGGATCCACTGCCAGGTGCAAACATCGGCCCCTTTGCTCCTGGGACCTTCTCTCCTCTTCTTGTTGGTGATAAACATCTCTGATAATCAATTCTTCCAACATCTGCTGTCCAGGTTAATGTCATTGTAGGACAGGAAAGAAAGATGAGAGACTCCAAATATTTCAGAAGGCAAAGAGCACAGAAAAAAGGCTTTTATTGTCTAATTCTCACTGCCTTTTATAAGGTGTTCCCATCCAGACTGAACATGGTTGGGGAATAGGAACGACACCTCTCTGATCCCATTGGTTAAACTGGAGAAACAGCAAAACACCACCTGGAGAAAGATTGTTCTGAGAGAGTTGTTGGCCAGGATTGTTTTGAGAAGAAGCTTTCTTGGGAAATTTTTCCTTGGGAGAAAGTTATCAGGCTAAAATCTGTCAACCCCAGAAATATCAGACCCACAGTTTAACACGTGGAACTCATGTCCCCCAAATTTAAGGTGATCCATTCCCATCAAACTCACCAGAAAACAAATCTGGTGAGGAATAACAGAATAAGGTGAATAACAGGAATATTGTTACTCTGTGAATAACAGATCAAGGTGAGGAAAGCACAGCCAGAGCTCTTTTTGGCTCCTCTGTTTGTTTTGCTACTGAATATCAGGGGAAAAACCTGACATTCTCCTCCTGTCTGCTGTTACCATTGCTGACTCCAAACACAGCAGGTGATTATTTTCAAACAAGCTTTATGGCACTGAAATAGGAATGGGAGCTGTGAGTCTGGTTGATGTCTGATGCAGCAGAAGGTGTGTTTTAGGCATCCAGAAGGTCCAGCAGAACATTCTAAAGTTGGATCGAAACAAGACAGCTTGATTTGTCTTAATATAAAAATGTGATATCGTGGAAAAGTGGAAGCGGACGTCTTGCTAATTACAGAAACTGATAGCACAGATAAATCTGTTCTGTCCAATGATGATATAATTCTAGAATTCTCAGTTGTTGCTCTTGACCTAAAAGCAGACACAAGCTGCAGTTTCCATAGCTGGGGAAAGGTGCTGGTAGCAAGGTCGTCAGTGGAGTCTGACACTCCTGGGATGCAAGAAACAAACACGTCCCCAGCTCTGAGTCTGTCATCCAGGTTCTGTCACAAATAACTGTGATTTAATTAATCTGTCTTCTAACTAACAGTTGGCAAAAAGATAAAGAAAAAGAGAAAAAAAAATTTTAAAAAATCCAGGTTCTTTAGAGAGTTTCCAGGCAACCAGGAACTTGGTTAAAGTAAAGGAAAAGATATTCATGAGGTTTATTGTTACTGGGTTTTATAAGAAGGCTCCAGATGAGGCTGAAGGCTTGAGGAACAATAAATTAAACAATAATTAAAAATAATTAAGGAACGATAATTTAAAAAAAATACCTGGAATTGTCTTCTTCTATGGGAAAATGACGGTTTGGTCTGTGACTGGCCCTGCTCTCTGTCCATGCTGCAAATCCTCTCTTGTGGAGGAATTGTGAATCTCAGGCTGTCATCATTCCAAATGCAACAATCAATATTTCCCCAGGACTCTGCTCCCCTCAGACTCAAACATTTCTCTCTTTCCTACAAGTATTTGAACCGTGTCTTCAGGAATTTTGTTTCCTCCCGCCAAAAATGGGAGCTCTTGGTCCAGTCATGGTTTTTTGACGTTGTGTGTTGCTTACAGAGATGGCTGTGCTTGCCCTGGTGAGGTTTCCTTTAAAGGGGGGGTTGGATAATTGCATTTCTGGTGGCTGCCAGACAAGAAAACAAGGAAAAAATTTGGAGTCCTTAAAAAATGGGGTCCTTAAAGGTGCCCATTTCTATAACTGAGGCTGAAACAGGATTGCTGAGTGCAACATTTGGCTGATTTGTTTGAGAAAAAAACCCCAAACTTTAAAGGGTTTGTTTTCCCTACAGAAATCATGGTTTGCTAATGGAATTTATGTTCAGACACCAATTAGAGGAGCACACTCAGTCCAAGGTGGAAGCAGCTCACCTGCACCCTAAACTAAAAGGGAAAAGTTTTACCAGTTTTTATTTTTCTTGCTCTGGGGTTGGGTATAAAACCCAAACCCACTTGATTCTGAAGTATTAAAAAAAACCCAAGACAGGATCAGTAATTTTTACCAAACCCAGATGATTTACATATCCTTCAGAAGCTGGTCAAATGCATTTATGTGCAAAATTGTCCCCTATGTGTTTATCCATTGCACTTAATGCAAATTTCTTACTTGAAATCACTTTGACCTTTGGCTTTGCAGTTCCTTTTTAACAGTCCCTTTCGGTTGTACTTTGCATGCAGAGTGGGATTTTGTCCTTCCCAACATTCATCATTTCACAGGAAAAAAAAACTTTAAAAGTAAATTCAATCTAGAGTAGATCTTCATCCCAGAAATATTAGGGATTATCAACATTGCTCTTAAATAAAACTGGAATCTGTGGCTCCCAAATCACAGATTTCAGGGTGAATTTTAGCGCTGATTAATGGCAGCAGGATTGAAGCCTTGAGCTTTCCTAAAATCCCACATTGGAAGGATTGATTTTATACTCTGGGCAAATTAACTACTGTGGAGAGAGCACAGAATGGAAAGAATAGAGATTCTTCTTTTGTGTTACTTTATTTCCCATGCCCACAGCGAGTGTTTTATGTCTCTGTAGCAGAGATAGGATCTTGTGCAATTATTCCCAAATTATCCAAATTAATTGTCGCAGAGAATTAAATGGTTTTTGTTTTGTCAGGCGGCTCAAAAAAAAACCACGGAGTGAATTTTATGGAGAAAGATGAGATTTTAAAAGATTTCTTGCAACACGTCAACCAAAACACAAAGAACTGAGGGTTTTATTACGTTTGATCAGGGGGAGGTTTTGACTCTGAGACACTCTGGGATGGAAATGTGTGAGGAGCAGATGTGAGGAATGTCCATATGGGCTGAACAAAGAGATTTCAGCAGGAAAAACTTACTTCTGCGTAGAGTTGAGGTGTTTGATTCGACTTGATTAAATCAGAGAATCAGAGAATGGGTTGGGTTGGGTTGGGTTGGGTTGAGTTGAGTTGGGTTGGGTTGGGTTGGGTTGGGTTGGGTTGGGTTGAGTTGGGTTGGGTTGAGTTGGGTTGGGTTGGAGGAGACCCTAAAACCCATCCAGTGCCACTCCTGCCATGGCAGGGACACTTCCACTGTCCCAGGCTGCTCCAACCTGGCCTTGGACATTTCCAGGGATCCAGGGGCAGCCACAGCAAATCTGGGAATTCAATTCCAGGGTTTTCCCACCCTCCCAGCTAGGAATTCCATCCCAAAATCCCATCTAAATCTCCTTTTTTCAGCTCAAAGCTGTTCCCCATGTCCTGTCCCTCCATCCCTTGTCCCCAGTCTCTCTCCAGCTCTCCTGGAGCCCCTTTAGGGACTCTGAGGATTCCCTGGAATTCTCCAGGTGAACATTCCCAGCTCTCCCAGACCTGGAGCCTCCTCTGGGCTCTCTCCAGCAGCTCCAGGTGTTTGTGCTGCTGGTCCCAGGGCTCGATGCAGCACAGGTTATACTCAATAATGTACAAATATTCTATTTTGGCAGAGAAAAAAGCGCTTTTTTTCTTCCTTGAAGTGAAAATGTCCCATTCTGAACCCGACAGACTATGGATGTTTTGGTGATGTCAGCATTCTTCCTCAGCGTTCTTCCAAAAAATGAAATTCCAGACAAATCTCTTCAATTTCATCAAGTGTCTCATTTTTAACTGGACTGTGTTTTCCAAAGGATATCACTTTTTTTTTTTTTTTTTTCCTCTTTCAGTCTAATTCTGGGCATCTGAAGTAGGTTTTGGAATGGCTCAATGTGAACCATTATTCCCTTTTTTTCTCCCTCTGCTCAGTTAAACATCCTCTACCATTTAATTTCGAGTGCGCGTAAAAGAAAGGAACTAAAGGAAAATTTGCCATTGGTGGGACAAAAATAATGGCATTTTGAATGTTTCCATGAAAGCAAAGTGACATGACAAATTTTAAGAAGCTCTGTGAACACTATTAATATTTATGATGCACTCAAGAAAACAGCTATTGTGTGCCACATCCATCAAAGATAAGGATTGTATTCTGCTGTGTTGGGTGATAAACATCGAATGACAATAGCTGGAGATTATATGAGGTTTTCATCCTCGTGTTTTATGCCTGCTCGAGTAAAGCACCATGTTATTCCACTGTGAACCGATAATTTGCTTTTCATGAAATTTGATACACTTGCTGATACTTGTTACAATCAGAGCCCAAAATATTCATGAACACACAAAGAAGGCTGACGCCAAACGCTCCAGATCTTTTAGGATCGAGTCCTCCAGGCAGCATTTCCCACTAATCCACCTCCTGGAAGTTACTCTGAACCTCCCCAAATTACAGTGATTTGCCCAGACATTCTCAGTTGTTTGCAGTTTGGATGAGTGCAGGGGATTTCCTTGTGCAATGAAGGTTCTTCCAGCATTGCAAAGTGGGTTTTTCTGTCCCATCTTTGTCCTTAGAGCTCAGGGATGGGCCAGGATTGTCTGTGCTGTGTCCTAAGTTTGTGGCCCAAATTTGTGTCCTAAGTTTGTGGCCCAAGTGTGGCTGGGGTGTCCTAAGTCTGGTCTTGCTGTTCCTCTTTGTCCTTGCTATAAAATGCAGTTTTGGAGCTAATTTCTGATCACCCAAGACAAACAACACTGGGGACAGACAAGGAGGACTTCTCCTGCCCCTCCTGCTCCCAGCACAACATGCTCCTGTCCCCCTGTTTCCACCCACTGCTGCTCCTGGGATTAAAATCCCTTCGGCACAACCGCTGTTCCTCCTGCTCTGCCTTCTCACTGAAACTGCAGAGCTCTGGAGACAGCTCTGTGTGAAGATCAGGCTGATCCTGCACCACACAGGCCTGTTTTGGAGGAGAGCCTGTGATTTGGGATTGATTGATGAGTGTCTGGGAGCAGCTCTGGTCAGGGGTTTCTAAATAAAGCTGGGTTTGGAGGAGGTAACATCAATCAGGGGTGTGAGGACAGCCGGCCACTGCTGCAGCCAGGATGATCTCAGGGCTCTTTGATCCATGTGGACAGTTGCTATCCTTAGAAAATCCTCTCCAGGAGTGCACAGGCACTAAATCCTTGTCAGAAGTGGAGTGTTTCCAATAATAAATGGAAAGGTGAGGTGTGTTCTGCCGAGCTGGGGATGCCTCTGCTCTGTTAGGTTGGTTTCATTCTATGATGAATTTTCTGGCGGAGCTGAAGGAGGGATTCCTTGACAGGGTCAGGAGTGGTGGGAGCTCCTGCAGGGCAGGAACGAGGAACAGGGACCCTCCTGATGGGGTGATGGACAGAGGGAAGAGCTGAGCCTGCCTCGAGGGCATTACCAGCACCCTGCACTGCAAAGCTTTCACTTTGTCTGCCTTAAAAAAACCTCTTCGTGTTCCTTTACAATTACCCAAGGATTTGGCTCATCTCTGAGTTTTTCCAGTGTTCTCACTCTGCTTTTATTGCCAATTAGCATTCCAGTCTTGGGCCACAACTGATTGGCCACTAATTCTAACCAAAGCCCTCATCCAAAGGGCATCATTTGTAAAACAGAGAAGAAATCTCTGAGATATTGAAATTACTGTTAATTAAATCAGCACACGCATATAATGGACACACATGAACAAAATGATGTTTGCTTTTGAGTTGTTCTGCTGGCTGGAGAGGAAGCATTATTAGGAATTATTAGGTAGCCAGCCTGAATTTATTAGATGAGAAAGATGAGTCCTTTCTACATAAATTAATTTTATTGTATGTATATATAT
>VWZU01018813.1:41986-52823 GCA_013397095.1 Sterrhoptilus dennistouni
TTGTTCTTTGTAGAATTTGAGCAGGAAAAGAAATAATCAGACACGGGGCCATGTCAGAACAAGGTGGAACACCACACAAGGTGAGCAGACTCACAAATTAAAGTGGAGAACAAAACTCAGGCCAAGGAGAGGCAGAGGAAGGAAGTGAAAATCCTACAGTAGTTCTTAGATCAGTCAAAAAAACTCTCAAGAACTCACCTCAAATAAATCAATGTTGTGATTTGGAAAAAAACAAAAATCCAATTTTTTAATTTCAGGATTTTTTTTTTTCAAAAGAAAATATTCTCCAAGTTGTCTTCTTTACACTTCTTGATTTTTTTGTCAGGAAGCTGATTTCTTTTTCTCCAGACAAAAAGCCTTCTCAGGCAGGGTCAAAATCAGCCAGGTGAGATCTTCCTCAGTGTTTGCTCCAGCAGAAACTCAGGGTTGAGGATTTGAAAAGCAGGATTTCATTTGGGTGGAGTGGCAGTGCAGGGATGCTCCCAAAAAAATCAGAGATGCTCCCAAAAATCAGAGAACAGAGCAGCAGGAGCCTCTAGGTGTGGAAGGACAGAAAAAAACTGATCCTGCATTGGTTACAGATCGTTATTTTTATTTTCCCATACAGCAATGGGAAACTTTATTAAGTGAAGCAGACAAAAGTTGCATCACATGCGAGTCTGTGTCACTGCGTGGATTGTGCAAAGGTTTAAAAATGATTTTAACTCCCAGGAGGGAAGGAACCAACAGCTGTGTCTAAATACTGACCGTTCATAGTTTTGAAAGATAGAAATTCTCTCCTCTAACTCTTGACTTCAACTATAAAGAGACATCTGAGCCCTTTAATAGGCAATGGGGGGAGATAAATCTCCCCAAGTGTCCGTGGTGCTGTCCTGGCCATGGAGGGGCAGGGAATGAATCACTCCCTGCAGGCTCTGGGGAGAGGAGAACACTCAGAGGAGCCAGTCCTGCAGGGGGGAGAGGCACTTCACATCCCAAAGAAGCCCAGGGAAAGCCGTGAAATTGGTTAAATAGGTGAGAGAAGTGAGTACAGCAGTCTGGTCCTGACAGATAAGACAGCCTGCCTGCAAGAATGAAAAACTGTAATTCTGTGGGTAAGGCACAGGTCTTTCCATGTTCTTCAGAAAATGAAATCCTCCTTTTGCTGGACAATGAATGTGAGCGTCTCACAGACCTCTATTCCAGTTTAAACTCCATAATGCACTTTTAAAATACAGTTGATGTGCATCCTGCTCTGGCCAGGACTTGCACCAGTGTTTGAACTGAGCTGAGGGGGAAGACACAAAACCCACTTCTCCTGACCCCCTGTCCAGTGAATGCTGGACTGTAGCCCTGGTTCTGTGCCTGAGGTGTTTTGGTTTGCTGAAATTCCTTTCCCAGGGAATTTTCTGTCAACAGGAGAAATGTTTTTGTAGCTGTACCTTTGTTATTCATTCCTTTCCCCAGGAGGGACTTCTCCTTGCTGTCCCTCTGCTCTGACCAATGGCAGTGAAGAGGTTTGTCTTTGTGTCACCAATCCAATTGGTCTGTGTGAAATGGTAGAAAAGGGAGACACATCCCAAAAATAAAGGAGTCATTTTCAGCCTCCTGAATCTCAGAGTCTGTGTCCTTGTGGTGTAAAACAACATCACTGGACAGCTGTGTCCTCTCAGGAGATCTCAGAGGATTTTTCAGTGCTATGGCAGCTTCCCCGTGAATCTTTTCCTGCTCATAAATAGATTTTCTTGAGCCACAGTCACTGTGAAAGGCTGAAGGGGGCGAGTCCCTGTGCCCAAATCTGGGGGAGAACCAACCCCACTCCCCCCGTGCTGATGCTCCTGCAGCACCTTGGGATCTGGTGTAGACAAGCTGTAATTAATTTGTGCATCCTTCTATAGCATTAAGCAGCTGTTATTACAGAAGGACATGGATTTGTGCCCAGGTAGGGCTGGTGGAGGAAGATGAGCTCACAACCTTATGTTTCCCTGCCTGCAGTTCTGCACTTGGGAAACTGAAGCCTTTTCCAGCCACGGAATTTCCAGCTCTCCCAGTGCACCAATGGCAGATAATTCCCTCTAGAAAACCCTCCCTCCAACCCAAGAGTTGTCAAGACTAGGAAAAGATTTAGAGAAATATCTGAAGGAAATTTTTCAAACCAGCCATCCCTGATGTTGTTAAATATTATTGAGCCTGTGGGGGACAAACATGCAGAGCCAGAAAATTCTATCTTTGACTACTGATGGCACTCAAGTGGATCTGATAATTATGTTCCATGACTCCTTAGACTTCTCTGTGGAGAGAACAAGGCCTTTGAGGAATGCTCAGATTAATTATTTCATGGAAACAATCATTACTTTGTCAGTTTATCACTCACTGCTCTTGAGGGGAGAGCTCTGCCCATTTCGTGTCCACTTTCAGGGGGATGTTGTTTGATTTCAAGTCAGAGAGGAGCCACAATTTTGTTAAGCCAGAACATGATTATGTTTCTCTGGGACAGAAGTGGAAAAAAGCAATATCTTGAAATGAACTGGGAAACTCTGAATATGCTTTAAAATCTCTTGCTGTTGAGAAGGATTGGCTTGAGTGTGTCAGGAGAACGTTCAGATCCTGCACAGATTTCTGGATACAGCATAAATTCCAGTGTGAGTGAGTGGCAGAGTTCACCAGACTTTGAGTTTAGGCTCTGTGTAGGTCCTGGAAAACACGAGTCAGGAGCTCTTGCTGTGTGTCCTCTCTGCAGAAATTTAAAATCAGGTACACAATTGTTGTTCCCCTGCTCCTCCAGCCTCAGGTGAGAGCGATGCTGTCACAGAGCAGCTTTGGACAGGATGTGCTATGGGGAAATAACCTGAGCTGAGGAGAAAAAACCCTTTCCAGGCTCAGGAAAGGGTTTTGCTGGTGCAGAAGGCGCAGTGGAGTCTGCCTGACAGGTTGCAATTACTTCTGCCTTGTGCACCAGGCTGTGTTCTGAACCTTTGCTTAATGGGGGCAGATCTGTTCTGAGTTATGAAAAAAAAAAAAACCCAAACTGCCTCAGGTCACAGAAATGACAGACTCTGTGTGTCTAATCAGCTTTCACCTTCCGCAGCAGGTTTTGCTTATTCATCCTACATAAACCTCAAAATGAGCTGAATTTCCTTTGTCGAAACCATGAAATGGAGTAAATCTCAGCTTTAGTCTCCATGAACTCCAAGAGAGAATTACCCCTGGTGTGCCAGGTACACTCTGCTGAGATCAAAGCTTCCTTCAGTGTCTCCATGGCAAAAAGACAAGTTCTGAAACGAGAGCTCTGCTTTGGAGTCTCTGGATCGTGCCCTTTTCTGAGCTAAAGCAAATTGTTTCTGCAGCGCTGATCCACATCTAGAATAATATTCAATTAGGCTAATGGCTGCTGCTTACATTGTTCACTGAGAGCAGTGATTAGGAACCTCCGTGCACGCTTCAATCTGCACTAATTCCTCCTGCAGAACACCTGCACCTTCCTCGGGGATCCCCACAGGAAATGAAATAAAACCTTTGTGCAGGTAAACAAGGAGGAGAAGGAGGATGACCTTTGGCTCGGATGTGAGAGGCTGCAGTGTTTGTGGCTGTCCATCTGGCAGGACTGACCCTTCCCAGCAGTGATATTCCAGGGGAAAAAAGGCTGGGCTGAGGAATCAGCCAGAGCAGGGGAATGTTGGAGGGGAGTGGGAATGACCCTCGAGCAGCAGGGCAAGGGGGGACTTGTGGTGACACCTGAGAATTTGGGAATTAGGTGATTCCACAAGTGGAATGCACTGAGATGGTGTTTGCAGAGGAAGGGAATAGCTGAAGTTCAGCCCTGTGTGAGGAGAGGGAAGGGAAGGGGAAAAGAAGGGGAAAAAGGGGAAGGGAAGGGAAGGGAAAAGAAAGGAAAGGAAAGGAAAGGAAAGGAAAGGAAAGGAAAGGAAAGGAAAGGAAAGGAAAGGAAAGGAAAGGAAAGGAAGAAGGAAAAAAAGGTCAAAGAATATCATCTCGTTGCAAGGTTATTTATGTTTTCTAACCTCTCATAAACACATAATCCCAGTTTGTTCTCACCTCTGGGTGACAGAATGGTCATTTATATCTTACCTGATCTAATGGTGGACAATGGAGTTTTCTCACACTCAGGATCATTAATATGCATTGGCAACCTAAAATAGCATTCAGCCCATTCAGGGGGGGAAAATACAGAATTGCTGTGGATTACAGTAATTTCAGCAAAGCATCTAATTTATATATTAAGCTTGCTTAATGGATTTATATTGCCTTGCTCTTTGATCTGAAGCAAAAGGTGGTGGATAATTTATCAAATAAAAAACCCCTCCCCTAGCCCAGCCCACACGTCACAATCCGCCCTGTAATTTCCTTTTTTTTTTTTTTTTTAAGAGAACGCCGTTTCCAGGCAGAAGAACTGGTTCCTAAAAGACTCCCTCTAATATTACAAATGTATTTTCGTGAGCTACACTCCGGGGAGAGAAATAATAATGAAGGAATGCAATTCTACAGACAAATGTTCCAGCTCTCTGCCTCCCTCACTATAGACAGTCATTTCAGCTAAATGCCAAAAGGCATTTAACTGTAGCATTTGTCAGGGGAATAGGCTTGGCTTTGGGTTTCCCCTCCTGATTTACAAGTGAGTGTTTATTGGGTTTAGTGTACTGTAGCATGTTTTGTTAACCTCTAGAAAAACACAGGCAGCTGGTGCATTAATCACAGGGATCATCCCTGTCAGGGGCACTGCAGGGACTGCCAGGATGGGTGGGAAGAGTTCTGGCTGCTCCCAAAGGGGCAGGGATCAGGTAAACCGAGTCCACCTCCTGAGGTGTATCAAGGGTTTCCCCATCTCTTTATTTTTCAGCCAAAAGAGGGTGAAAGGGCTGAAAGGAGCTGCCATGGAGTCACCAGCCTGAGGAGCGTTTAGGTCACTCTGGTGGTGTTTAAAGTTTGAATTACTGGGAATTTTGAGCTTGGGGTTCCTCAGCTGGTGTGTACCTGCCCATGGGAGTCACCCTCAATAATCCCAGCTCCTGTTCCACACACAGAGTTTGCAGTCAGAGCTCCCTCATGACTCCTGACACATCTCCCATTCACTTTTCCTCCCCAGTTTGTCCAAACCCACCAGTTGTCAAACATTTACTACGGGCTGCGTGCAGCGTTTATTCATATTTAAATAAAGCCATTATCCCAGCCTTGAGTTCCAGTAGTTTTCAGCTCTTCCTCTCGAGTATTTCTCTCAGTAGTGCCATCTAATCAGCTTTAGGTTTTAATTAAACAGCTGTCATTTGCTTCCTAGTTCTGTTGCGACCTGATGCTGTATTAAATTTTAATTTAGCCTGGGCTGCATGAGAAGTAGATTCCTTCAGACAACAAAGAAATGCTATTAGCAGGTTACAGTTGTAATTAAGAAGGAGCTCTGGTGAAGTGCTAATGCATTCAGGTACAGAGAGAGCTGCAGATAAACTCACACACATACTATTATAATTATTATTATTGTTGTTATTATTATTATTATTAAGGGGTGGAGCCTGTGATATGAATTTGTAGCTGAAGGAGTTGGTCAAAACCTGACAGCTGAAAACCTCAAGGAAAGAAATGGGAAAGGACTCCCAGTTTTTCATCAGGGACCTGAACACTCAAGGGGATGGTGCTGGTGGTCCCTGGGTGATGCTGCTGATTTTTCACTGTTCCACATGGGAGGATTTTCCAGTATAAATCACCACAGTGACCCCTCTGGGCATTCCAGATGCTGCCAGGGATCACCAGCACAAGGAAATCAAATCCAGCATCTCTTTTCCTGCAGTAAACCCAACCATGGAAACGGAAACCCAGCTTTACAGAACTCAGATGGAATGTTGTGACTTGTTGAAGAAGCACTAAAAAGTCTGTTTATAAATCTCCTGGACAGTCAATTAGCTCGTGTTTCTCCCTCAGAGGAAATACATTTTTTGCAGTCTATAAATAGCCAGCTCTTAAAAAGGCCTTTACACAGCCTATTATATTTGTGTAACACTCACTGCAGGCATCAGAAGTATTGATTTCTCTGGTGGAATTGCTTCACCAGTGAAGTGCAGGGTTTGTGGGGCTGCACCAGCTAATTAACACACTGGGTTCTGTGTGTGCTGGGAAAAAGGGAAAGTTCAGGACAGTTTTAGTGCTCGTTTTTGTTTCATGCTCATCTTCACCAGGTGTTGCTGTAGGACACGAAAGAAAGACTCCAAATATTTCAGAAGGCAAAAAAAGCGCAGAAAAAAGGCTTTTATTGTCTAATTCTCACTGCCTTTTATAAGGTGTTCCCATCCAGACTGAACATGGTTGGGGAATAGGAACGACACCTCTCTGATCCCATTGGTTAAACTGGAGAAACAGCAAAACACCACCTGGAGAAAGATTGCTCTGAGAAAGGAGAGTTGTTGGCCAGGGTTGTTTTGAGAAGAAGCTTTCCTGAGAAATTTTTTCCTTGAGAAAAAGTTAGCAGCTGCCAGCAGGGTAAAATCTCTCAGACCCAGAAATATCAGATCCACAGAGAGAGACAGGAGAAGGAAAACCCACTGTGACCCCAATTCATTGAATCAGGGTAAGGAGAGGTGTCATTGTAGGACACCAAAGAAAGACTCCAAATATTTCAGAAGGCAAAAAGAGCACAGAGAAAAGGCTTTTATTGTCTAATTCTCACTGCCTTTTATAAGGTGTTCCCATCCAGACTGAACATGGTTGGGGAATAGGANGTGACCCCAATTCATTGAATCAGGGTAAGGAGAGGTGTCATTGTAGGACACCAAAGAAAGACTCCAAATATTTCAGAAGGCAAAAAGAGCACAGAAAAAAGGCTTTTATTGTCTAATTCTCACTGCCTTTTATAAGGTGTTCCCATCCAGACTGAACATGGTTGGGGAATAGGAGCGACACCTCTCTGATCCCATTGGTTAAACTGGAGAAACAGCAAAACACCACCTGGAGAAAGATTGTTTTAAAAAAAACACAGTTGTTTGCCAAGATTGTTTTGAAAAAAAAAAAAAACTTTTAAAAAAATTTTTTCCTTGAACAAAAGTTAACAGCTGCTAGCAGGCTAAAAAATCTCTCAGGCCCACAACTGGGAGTTTAGGAAAGGAATGCAAATGCCTTTATAAACTTTACATTGTCCTTTGGTGGATCAAAGTCTGACTGCAGCTTTGGCAGATAAAGAGCACTTGGACTTCAAAGGGGAGTTTGGGGGTTTGTTTGTGCTTTGCCAGGCAGGATGGTCAACATGATGAAAATTACAGTGATGGTGACAGAGCAAACAGCACAACAAACTAAGGAGAAATGGATCAAGCCTATTCTGGAGCTGGTTCCAATTCCTCTCCAAGTCCAGGGAACTCTTTAATCCCTGACTCAGGGGTGCTTGGATCAGGCTGTGGTTGCACACAAGTGCTGCTGCCTGACCTGGAGGAGCTCCCAGCTGTGCTAACAGAGAGTTTGGGAGTGGAATTTGTTGTGTGCTCGTTGTTTGTTGTGACCTTGGCCAAAACAGATTTTCCCCAGATGCACTGAAGGAGGCCATCTGTTGTTGGAGAGTGTCGGAGAACTGCTCTCCACGAGCCATTTGACACAGGACCACCAGGTCTTCATCAAATATCTGATATTTGAGGGCTGAGGAGAGATGGGATATTTGCAGCGCTGAAATCTAACTACCTCTTCTCTGAGTTGTGGATGAATTACCTTCAGTTTCTCTTTGTCTGTCTTATAAAACCTTTTTTCCACCCGAGGTGCACCTAAGCGCTTTCCTTCGCCTGGCAGCGCATTTTTTTCCCTCAGCCTTGTTCAAATCTCAGGCTTTGTAAAGGATTTTCAGTTGTTTTTTTTTCACACTTCCACTTCTGTCACATCCTTCTCTCTTTGCCAGTGCCCCTCTCTCCTGGCTGGCAGCTGGTTATAAATGAGCCCATTCAGCAGAAACAAAAACCAGACAGCCATTTACCGTGTAAAACATCTGGTTTGTGCCTCGCAGAGAACAGAACCGAGCCCGCACTTACTTCCTGAGGTGTTATTCCCAAAAAGCATCTCTGCTCAGGATGACTCTTAAAAAGAATCCCATTGAAGTCTTGAGTGTGAAGCTGAGCACGTCCTTTCGGTGCTGTTCTGATCAGAAATGGACTGGAGTGTGTGCTCGATGCTTTTCTGGGCCGTGGCTGCCCATAAACATCTCCTGGGCTCTCAGAGGAGGCTGGCAGTGCTGGTATTAGTGCTGCAGCTCATTTAATTCAGGGCCCTTTTTGTAGAAGGTTCTGAATATTGATTAATAATACATCTTAGTTGCAAGTATTTATTGGTCTTCTCCAGCTGTCCTTAGCTCGTGGTCAATGCCCATTATTCTCTATCAATCTAGGCAGCAGCCAGAGCAAATGATAGTGAATATATCTCCCTATGCAAGCTGCCATCAAACTTCTCACTAAAATCCATTCCGTCTTCCATCAATTCTAATAATGGAATTTAAAGTTAGATTAGTTCAAAGCAACTTTTTTTTTTTTTNTTTTTTTTTTTTTTTTTTTTTTTTTTTTTTTTTTTTTTTACTTCCCCCTCTCAAAACTGGCGAGCAATTAGTTTTATGGAAGTTGAAAAATGAAAAGGGGATTGATTCAGAGCAGTATTTCCTATCGAAGGCTTTTGGAGAGGGCCGGAATGGATCCCTGTGAAATCCCAGATCATTCCTTGCCCTGTTTTTTGTGTGTCAACTTTTGGGCTGGCAGGCAGCACTGCTCCTGCAGAGGCTGCTCCCCTCCAGCCTGCACCTGCTCGTGCCAAGCAGGAGCTTCTGTAGCCACTCATTTGGAGTAATTAATCAACCTGCAGCCACGGAGACACAGAGAAAGGCTCTGTTAATGGAGTCATTAGAGTGCCAGCGCTCTGAATTCATCAGGATTACAGATAAATGTGGTCAAGCGTCTCTAGGTGGGATTTTGATGGGGAAAGACTGAAAAAAATTGTATGTGGACGCAGAGTTTTTCTCCTGATGTATCTATGGAAATAAATGGTCAGCTCACAGCAGAGTTAGGTGGGACAGTAAGGAAGGAATGCTGTTGTAAAGGTAGATAATTGTGGGAAATGGATTTGTAGGGAATTCCCAAAGCCTGGCAGAGCTCACACAGTCTGTACCTGTGTGCAAACTCTGAGATGAGAAATGCTGACTGAGAAAGGCCCTGGGATAGGACAGACATTGCTGACAGAGAAATGGAACTGGAAACAAGTTTCAAAGGATGGCCTTGCAAACAGACTGGATACTTTGGAGAAATAGAACTGTGAAAGGCTTATTGTAGTAGGACCCACGAGGGGTAATTTTATATGATTGGTTTAGAAGCATTAGCAGCATTGTGTGGCCAAAGCTGACAGGCCAAAAAACACTTATAATGGATTCTAATTAGGAAATAGTTTGGCTTCTGATTGTGATGGTGTGAATTGTAACATCTGTACTGTCCCACCCTTCTCATGAGACTGAAAATGGAATAAAAGTCTTTAAAGCACCTCTCAGTTGCCCCATCTCTGGGTCAGAAAAGGGATAATCTGACACATATCACAACCACCTCCCAAACCTGGCACAATCTGGGACAAAGGAGTGGGAGGAGTTGCTGATCCCTTGGAGATCCCACTGGGCAGTGCTGGGCTTACAGGTTCCATTGGCCTCAGCCGAACTGGAACATGGACTCAAAAGGAGCAAACCCACATGTGTCAAACCTGGGGCTTGGTGGTCCTGATGCAACTCTTGGCTCAGAAAGTTCGTAAAATGATTCTGTTTTACACCACAACGGCACAGACTCTGAGATTCAGAAGGTTGAAAATAACTCCTTTATTTTTAGAATGTGGTTTTTTTATACTATTTTACATAGACCAATTTGATTGATGAAACAAAAGCAAACTTCTTCAATCACATTGGTCAGAGCAGAGGGACCTTAAAAAGAAATTCCTCTCAAAAAAAAAAAAAAAAAACCCAAAAAACCTCAACCAACCAACCAACCAACCAAAAACCTTAAGTACTGTTACAAAAACATTTCTCCTGTTTACAGAAAATTCCCTGGAAAAGAATTTCAAAAAACGAAAACACTTCAGGCATGGAACCACCAAATTCCTGGAAGCTCCAAGGGCGTGTGCAAGGGAGGGGTCCCACCCCTGTACCTATCGTGACCCTGGTGACATTCTCACGGTGTTTTGCCCCTCTAACACCCTCCCTTGTGTTTGTGTGTGCACCCAGGACACAGAGATCCTCAACACAGCCATCCTGACGGGCAGGATGGTGGCAGTGCCAGTCAAGGTGGTGGCCGTGCAGGAGGACGGGTCCGTGGTCGACGTTTCGGACTCGGCCGAGTGCAGATCCGAGGACGAGGACGTCGTAAAGGTGAGGCACCCACGTGTTGGTAGGGGATGTGAAATGAATGACAGGCACACAGTCAAGTGGTCAGGGCAAAAAGAGAGGGGAGTTTATTTTTTTTTTTTTTTCCTGTTTATATAGATTTTGCACAATGACCATGGATTGGAGGAGGAGGTTGCCACCTCTCCAACCACACTGGTCAAACTAGAAGTCCATCAACTGTCCCTCCTCAAAAGAGGAATGATAAACAAGAAGGACAGTTATAATAACATCACTTAGTTTACATGAAAATCTGTGAGAAACTCAACTACAAAAATGCAAACATCAGAAGGCTGAAAACAATCAAAACGACACCCACACCAGCTCAAAATGCAGTTTATGTGTTTTACTCCTGTAGTAGTTTGAAAGCAAAACCAGTGAGAGACTCCAAGTCAGAAATGCAATTTAATGGAAAGGAAAAAAAAAATAAGTCAAATAAAATAAATGCAATAATACAGAAGACCACTGACAGAGTCAGAA
>VWZU01018813.1:53328-67546 GCA_013397095.1 Sterrhoptilus dennistouni
GAATTACAAAAAGAAAAAAAAGAAACCCCCCCCCCCCCCAGGTTTCAACATCTGAAATAGAATAAACTTTTTTTTTTTTTTGTTACATAACCCAAGACAGTTTCTCCTCCAGCACCCCCAGACTGGGGTTTTTATCTGCCAGGGCTGGCTGGTGGAGGGTGGTGGTGAGGAGGGAGGTCCCAGGGTCAGCACAATCCCTGGGCTGATCCAGAGCTGCCCAAGGCTGATGGGAAAGGCCATGGCTGATGTACCCCAGGTGTGTCACAACAGGACACAAAATAAAGATGTTTGACCCCAGTCAGGAGGCAGCAGAAATCAGGTTTATTTACAATTCATTCAGCCCTTTTATAACTCGCTGTGCTAAAGGCAGTTATTGGTCCATAGGGCTGACACCTCTCCCATTGGCTCAGGAACAGGAATAGCAAACAACTCCTGTTGTCATGGGAAAGGAATATTGTTTACATTAGGTGCTTTTGGGAAAAAGAAAAACTGTTGAAAAGTTTCCCTTGAGAAGAGCTCAGCAGTTCTCAAGCTCAGAAAATATCAAGTCCACACAGGTGGGAAAGCAGCTCCTTCCAGCGGGGTCTGTGCTCCTCTGTGGCTGCTCCGTGCCCATCCCTTCACAGCAATAAAGCAGAATATTGGCTCAGAGGGCAGGAAGTTCCCTTCATGCTCTGCCTGAATCACCAGCCAAGAGTTTCTTATAATTAAACATTCTGAACTGTACCAACGTCTGGAGGAGAGTGGCAGGAGTGGGAAATAACAAGCAGATTGCAAAAAGTCTTCAAATGAGAGCTGGGAGCTTTTAAACAATCTTGTGCTGTGTTTTAGTGGTTTGTTTTTTTTTTTTAATATTATGTTCAAGTGGTTCTGTCTCCCTGACATTGCAGTGAAAATTGTGTTAATGTGATTTTAGCAAGATTCTGTCTGCCTGACTTCTGACACCATTGCATGGCTTTCAGCTTTTAGCTCTTTATTATTATTTTTAGGCATAAAAGAGGTGCTTTTGAATATCTCGAATAGATTAATTTGCTTTATTATGTGGTTTGGGGGTGTTCTTGTTTCAAATGAATTTAAAAATTGACTATAGAGAATTCTGTATGGGGTGGGTTTTTTTGGTATTATTTATGGATTCCATATTTTCCCTTTGGTATCAGATAGGGAAAGAAAAAAAATCTCAATTTCTTTTTCTGGAAACCAAAATTCCTTTGAAGGTCCTTACCAGAGGAACACGGATGAATATCTTTATGACTAAATTAATTGTTAAAGGAAAAGACTGCCTTGATAAATGTTGCTATTCTTTGTATTTTTTTTTCTGTGTGGCACACAGCTATTATCTGATTAGTGACTATTATTTATCAATTGATAAACATGAACAATGAATTGTATATTATAAACTTGAGCATCAAGTTATATATCATCAACAACAACATATTGCTGAGACTGTCTTGTGTTTGCACTTCAGAAAACCAGATCCAGATCCAAAAGATGGTGTGTGGGGACTTTTATTTTTATTAATTGAGTTTCTAGGACTTGCTGTACTTTGAGAATGCTGGACTGAACCAAACAGAACTTACACTGTAATTTTTTTTTTTTTTTTTTTGGTAGTGACTTGATATAAATCAGATTTTCATTTGCCTGTTTTAGGAAATTATTTGGGTCTCAAATCACTCATTGCAATAGGCAGTGCCCCTAAAACCCTCTCCCAGACCTGATACCAGTCTCTCAAATATTTTGACACAATGAACAAACCCAAGAGGTCTGAATGTTGATATTGTTGAGTTGATATTTCCTCATCCTGGTGATATAAACTGGGAGTAATGTTATTTTTGTGAAAATTGCAGCGTACTTGCATGATTTCAGTCACAAATTACCGAGAACGAATGCTGTTCAGGCATAATTTTTTAACTGCTAATATATGTATTGGTTGCAAGATTGAATCCATAACAATTAATTAGCTGAGTTAAAATTTAGCACAGGCTTTATGTGCCTATATTTTTTCAGAAAAATGCATATTCCTTTTACAAGCCCCTTTGGTAAAGTCAATATTGACTTTGCTTCTTAATTTCTGTTGCCTTTTCCATATAGGTTGTAGTGCTAAACCCCCTAATGAGAGTTGTCAGGCATTTTTGGATCTAATTGCCTTATCTTAAGCCTCTTTTCACTGTTAATTCTGCCTTTATTGTTTCTTTGATACTGGAGACATATTCGTATTCTTTTGGGCAGAATAGAGTGTTGCATCCTGAACCTTTTATTTCTGTTTAATAGCTAATGATTTAATAGCCAATTAAGGAGACAATCCTTTGATCACTGCTTTAACACCGTTATTTTCAGTCCAGACAGCAAATTGAAGCTGTATTAAACAAAAACAAGCTTCCACCTGGGCTCTCAGGTATTTATACAAAATGTGTTTCTCTGGACAGGGACCTGATACTGCTCAGAGATGGACAGGGAGATAAGAGGTGAACAAGTGATTTATTTGTGTGCCAGAGATGTGAATCCTCCCCATTCTCAGCCTAACACTTTAACAGCTTCCCAACAAGTGAATATTTCAGCCCCCTTTTTCCAAAGCCTGCCTAATTAGTGGTAAATATAATTAAACACACTTAAGGGTTTTTTTTAACCTTGCATTTTTAGCATGTGGTCCTCAAAGGAATCTGAATTTTCTTTGGTTCATCCCAATCCCCAATTCCTAAATTTGGACATAAATTCTCACCCTGACCAAGCTTTCCACTGGAGCTGGCTGCCCTCTAAAACAGTTTGATGGAAACATTCCTGTAAGTCAATGAAAGTCTTATGCTTATTCCATTATTTAAAAGGAACATTTAATGCTGTTGGCATTTGAGTGAAAAGATTGGCTTTGTGATTAAGGCGGTGAAATGCTTCTCAGCATTAATTTCCATATCTCTTGCTGATTTCCTGTGTGACTGTGGGTAAATCACTCATTCCCCTTGGAATCTCTCTTCCTTATCTGCTAACAAGGAGCAAAATTCATCTTTCCCCCTTTCTCCACCTACATTAAATGGTCTCTAAAGCTTCTATTGGCTCTGAATGGCCAAAATCCACATTTTCACCCCATTAACCTCAGAGGTCTTCTGCCACGGACTCCTCTCTTCCAGGACTCCTCTCCTGCTTTTCCTGCAAACCCTAAATAAATAACATGGGGTCGAAAAGACAGGGATGGTGGAAACTTGGCAGAAGTGGATTACAGAAGGTTTATTGCAGGAGGAAATGGACCCTGAGGGGCTTTGGCAGCCTTTAGTTAGAAGCTCCAGGCGAGGTTCATGCCCTCCTTTGTGAAAGTGCCTTTAAAAGCCTGAACCGCAGCAAAATTCTGAAGACTCTGGAGTTTCGCGGCGGTCGTAAACACGGCCATCAGCACCAAATGAAGAAATCCTAATGAGGACAGCTCCTCAGTCCAAATGTTTATCTGGGTGACTGAAAGCGAGACAGCTGCCCAATTATTTCATCCTTCCATTAGTCATAATTCCGTGTGCTCTGCAAGTTTCGCAGAAAGTGACTGATTGTTCCAGTTAATCCCAGCAGTCACTCAATGCTTTACACCGTGGACTAATTTAGCCTAATTTTAATTTTTTTTTAGGAGAAAAGAGGCCTCCCCCTGCCCGTTTCTGCCCACACATGGAGTAGGAGAAGGGTCCTTGTGCCCAGCACAAGAACAATGGTGTTCAATAATTCCCTGTGAACTCCATCTGTGCCACAATGTGCCTTCCCTGTTATCTTGCTGGAGGAAAGCTCTTCAATGAATTATTTTTCACCTTTTCATAATTTCCTGTCTAATTATAATGAAAGTAAAATCCAAACCGTTCCTGCCCTCTGCTTTTTTTCCGAACACAAACCTTATCTTGAACTCTCCATAATTAATGGTAAAACAATAGAAGACCTAATTTTCCTGGCAGCAGCCAGCCAGGCTTTATCTAACATGCGAGAAAAAAAACGCAAAAAACCAGTGTAACAAAGGCAGGGAAGGTAATAGCTGAAATAGATTAAATCTGAAGAGAGTTCTTCCCTCTTCCAGACAAAGCAGATGAGTGACTGAGGACCTTGTCCAACAGCCCTGGGCATGGAGATCTCCAACTCCAGCACAAAACTGCTACAAGGATCTACAGGCAAAAAAAAAACAACAAACAAACAGGGAAATGGAGGGATACTGAGCTCCTCCAGTTTAGATGACACTGAATTTTTGAGAACAATCCCTTGCTGCAGACTCACAGCCCATTCTTGGGACAATTTACAGAAAGAAGCGCCTGCCTGGAGTTGTTAAATACAACTATTTGTGCAGCAGCTCTGAAAACAAAGCCAGAGCTTGTAATTTGCAAGTTCTGCAGCTGCTTTGCCGTTAAAGTATGTGATCAAAAACGTAATGGGCTTGTACATAAAGCAGAGCTAATCTTGTTCCTCCATCTATCATATTTTTGAGTGCCTACCCCTGTATTACCTAACAGCTTTATTTTGTGGTCACTCGGGCAGAAATTACCTTCCTCCAGGAGGCCAAACTCTTCCTGGAAGCAGTGAAAATCCTCTCTGCTTGTTTATATGATGGATTTACTTTGGTGCCACTTGGCTTGTTGCACTATTAATTTTGAGCTGGATCTTATTTTCCAAGTGATCTTTTTCCTCAGTGAGATGGTTGAGGGCTGGCAGCCCTGGAGTCGTGGCTGCCCCAGAGCAGGGGCCAGGCTGGGGCTGAAACAGCTTTTGGAGCGTGAGTGTTAATTTGCTGAGTCCTTCTCTCTGTCCATCCTTTTAATCTCACCTGATTAGTGCCAGTGAGTCAGTGCCATCATCTCCAGGGCTGTGAGCAGCTCCAGGTCAGTGCCAGCCCCGTGCCCAGCTGTCCCCAGGAGCTGGCAGGGACTGGACTTTGCAGTGCAGGGCACAGCTCCTGCAGTAATGACTCCCCTGGTGCCTGGCAGAGGCAGGAGCTTCATGGCAGGGAACAGTCCTGAACAGGAGGGTTGTTGGGTGATGCTGTTTTACACCACAATGACACAGACTCCGACCTTCAGAAGGCTGAAAATGACTCCTTTATTTTTGGGATGTGTCTCCTTTATATACTATTTTACACAGACCATTTTACACAGAGCAATTAGTTCTGAACAAGGTCCCCGGGGAGTTTCTAGTTAAAATACATGTGTTTTAGGAGACATTAAACCAAGCATTAGAAATTAAAATCATCACTGAACTCAGACACAGCACTGGGGACTCCTGGCTGTGGGTGAGATGGGCAGTGTTTGTGTAAAGGGAGGAACACAAGGATTCCTGCAGAGCTGGAGTGACCCTGTTTTACACCACAAGGACACAAACTCTGAGATTCAGGAGGCTGAAAATGACTCCTTTATTTTTGGGATGTGTCTCCCTTTTCTACCATTTCACACAGACCAATTGGATTGGTGACACAAAGACAAACCTCTTCACTGCCATTGGTCAGCGCAGAGGGACAGCAAGGAGAAGTCACTCCTGGGGAAAGGAATGAATAACAAAGTTCCAGTTCCAAAAACATTTCTCCTGTTCACAGAAAATTCCCTGGGAATGGAATTTCAGCAAACCAAAACACCTCAGGCACAAAACCAGGGCTACAGCTGGGAGCTGAGGAGCCTTTTTGGGACTGAGGAGTTGTGGTTTAGCTCTGCTCTGCTCTGAAATGTCTCTGCTGTCTGTGTCTCATGGTGATGACAGGGACGCTCCTGTCCCAGGAGGATTTATTGGCAAGGAAGAGCTGCCTTGTTTAACATCTTGCCTTTTGTATCTCTAGACAGATACGCCTAAGTTGGGGCAATAATGAATTATCATCGAGCTGTTTGCAATTCATCAAACTTATAAATCAGAGCTTTTCACAATTTCTGGTTATTTGGGACAAAATCCCCATCCTCTTTGTCCCCATACAAAGTTCATCTTTATGAGTCATTGGGGATGGGCAGGAGAGCACATCAGCTCTCTCTACATTATGCCTGCTGTTGAATTAAGGATTTTGCTCTTTGTTGAAATATCAGAGGTTCTGACATCCAGGTCACCAGATTCTGCTAATTAGCTTTCTAGCTTGACAAAGTATGATCAGAACAGAGGACCACAGCCACTCACTGCATATTAAAGATTTCGCTTAAAAACAAGAGTGTTTTAAGCAACAGGTGGAAATCTGTATTGTCTTAGGCTTGTGCCAAGCTAAAACTTTGTGTTTGGGGTTTCTATTTGCACACAAACCAGCTCCGTGTATAGCAATAAGGATGCCAGCGAGGCAACGGCACAAAACCACATATTGAGGAATTAATATTCTGCATACAGCACGCGTTGCACACAGTTTATAGCAAAATATATGTGTGTGCCTTCCTGAAGCTATTTTTGAACACACACACACAGCCTTCAAAGCCAGCTTGAGGGAAAACAGTGTTTTGTCTGGGAGAAGGATTCGTTGGGAACAGACCACACCGACATGTGCAATTACACAGATTTCGGCAGAGATGCTTATGGTGTCTTCCAAGGCACCAGCTGCTACTTCAGAGGAAGAAAACAATTCTATGGCTTAGCATTTGGCTGCTCTGAGAGCAGAAATGCAAAGGGCACAGATCCCAGTCCTGGGGAACAATCATTACCCAAACCATGGCATTGCTTAGGATAAACTCTGAATATTTTATGCTAAGAAATGCAGAGAGTAAATAAACATCTCAGTCCAGGCTCAACAAAGGCAGCAAAAAGTGGCTGTTGTTGGGAGAAAATGACAAACTTTGACAGGCTTTTTCTCCAGGTTCTGTAGGACACAAAGTCTACTCTGTAAACTTTGTCCTAGCTGGCCATTTAAATATTCTAATTGCAGCTATGGTGAACCTCATGATTCCGAGGCTTTTACCCCTCTTGAACTATCGTTGTGGCCGGGCAAATTAATTCAGAATTCCCGTCGTCATCAGAACCCCTGGGGCCATGCTGTGCTCTCAGCTAAAGTGTTTGACAGGCTCTGGAGTGACAGGGGCGGCGCAGAGGGCAGGCTGGCGTGGAAATTAAAGCAGCCATTAGCTGTCAGCACCGGGATGAGAGCAGAGCCTGCATCTCTCTGCTGCCCTTCCCTGCTGTGGGAGATGGGGGAAGTGGGACTGGGCAGCACAGGGTGGGCACAGCACCCCACCCTGAGCCACAGGTGTGGAAATGCACCCCCAGTGTGGCCAGATGGACACAAAAAAGACATTCATGCAGTTCAGAGTCAGGGAAAAAAAGAAGGAAGTTTATTTTGGGTTTAGGGTTTAAATAGGTTTTGGGGTTTGAGCAGCGATTGGGCTGTGAGGTTGACACCTCTCTGACCTCACTGGTCAAACCAGAAGTTCAGAGATTTGTCCATCCCCCAGTTTGCAAAACATCACTTTTTGTTTATATTACATGCGTGAGAAAACTCCAGTACAGAAATGTAAAACATCAGAAGGCTGAAAAAATCAGGGTGACACCCCCAGCACTGAACCCACCCACAGGTGCAGCCCTGGTTCTGTGCCTGAGATGTTTTGGTTTGCTGAAATTCCTTTCCCAGGGAATTTTCTGTCAACAGGAGAAATGTTTTTGTAGCTGTACCTTTGTTATTCATTCCTTTCCCCAGGAGGGACTTCTCCTTGCTGTCCCTCTGCTCTGACCAATGGCAGTGAAGAGGTTTGTCTTTGTGTCACCAATCCAATTGGTCTGTGTGAAATGGTAGAAAAGGGAGACACATCCCAGAAATAAAGGAGTCATTTTCAGCCTCCTGAATCTCAGAGTCTGTGTCCTTGTGGTGTACAACAGGGTCACTCAGGTGCCTTCCTTTGCAGAAAACTCAGCAGCTGTTTGCTGCTATTTGCACTGGCAGCAGCCAAAACTTTGCCTTCCCCCTGCTCCTGTGGGTCACAGCTGGGTTTGGGAGGCAGTTTGGGTGGTTTATTATTAGTTATTTTTGTGGTTTAGCTCACCCATAGCTGTGTTTCAGTAGCGTGTTCTGAGATGAATTCCCTTGAGATACAGAACTGGAACTGGAGATGGAGATGAGGAGCCTGACACGGCACCATCAGTTTGAAGTACAGTTAATTTATCTGACAGAAGAAGCACCTACTGTTGACAGTAGCCAGCTCCCTTTCTCCTCTGTGGGAAAAAGAAGGCTTTTTCTTGCTAGGTTTTTAATTATTTATATTTTTGCATTCTCGTTGTATGGAACTGGAATTCAGAGTGAAAACCAGCTTGGTGTTCTTCGTAGGATCAGGAACAGGAAGAGGATTAACACATAGGATTGGGGTGTATCTGAGATTCTGGGGGGAATGGGGAAAACCTAGCCTTAAACAATAGCATTTAATGCTGGATTATTGAATCAGGCAACTCATTAAATGAGGATGAAAGAACAAAGTGAAGTTATAAATGGATTTCTTTTTCCGTTTGCCTGAAGGATGGAGGAGTTGCACTGGGGTGTGGTTTTTCTCTTCTTCCAATTAATTATACACCCTGTTTAGAGGGTCCCTCAGCTTCAGTTTGAGCAGTGGCTTCAGTGGTTAACTGGATGTCAGGATTTAGCATTTTGTTTTCTGTTGTCAATTATTAAGGTCTGATTTATACTCATGGCACTGTACCAAGGCATTTACTCCCACATCTAAGACTTCTTGAATTGCCAGAATTGTTTTTGTGAGTCGTGTGCCAGGCTATTGGAGAATGCTCCAGGTGTATCTTTAAAAATATCAGAACTGTTCAGCACTGATTAAACTTTAAAATTTGCATCTGCCCAACAAGAAGTTGAGGGGCAGATTTGGACCTCTGTGACACTTGGCTGGGGAATTAAACAGCTTCCCACTGAATCCACTGAGAAAATGAATCACTTTTTTGTTAATATTAAGTTGTTGAGTTTTACTCCTTTGATGGATTTCTCCTGAGGAAAAGCACTGGAAGTGCTCCACGATTTTAGAACAAATAGGCATCATGTTTGTGCTCAGTTAAAGAGCAGTCAGCTCTGGCAGTGACTCCTGGAGCCCAGACCTTGGGAAACAGCAGCAGCCTCACAGTCACCTTGGTGCCCCAGGCAGCTGATCAGCACTTTTATTTTACATTTGGTGCAGATGTTCACAACGGGAACAAACATTTCATTGTTCACAACGGGGTGGAAAAGACTCGATTTCCTTTAAAGATATGGTGGTTTAGATTCCAAACCAAGCACAGGGTACAAAAGCAGAGCCTGGCAGCAAAGGGGGAGGCAGAAAGTGCTGGTGCACTCAAGGTGTGGATGTGGAACCTGCTGGGCTGTAGGATGGAAATCTCCCTCAAACACGAGCCTGACCCAAAATCCCTTGTGAGCCAGAGGGGAATAATGAGCAGAGAGACCTGAGCTGGTGGCAGTGCCAGGAAAAGGGTGTGAAATGAGCATTTCCCTCGCTGGCACAAGGCTGGGCATTTATTTGTGTGGATTATTGATGGAGTAGCCAGGGTGTGCTCAGCCCTGCAGGTACAGGTGGCTGCTCACCCTGCAGGTACAGGTGAGTGCTCACCCTGCAGGTACAGGTGGGTGCCCACCCTGCAGGTACAGGTGAGTGCTCACCCTGCAGGTACAGGTGAGTGCCCACCCTGCAGGTACAGGTGGGTGCCCACCCTGCAGGTACAGGTGAGTGCTCACCCTGCAGGTACAGGTGAGTGCCCACCCTGCAGGTACAGGTGAGTGCTCAGCCCTGCAGGTACAGGTGGGTGCCCACCCTGCAGCTGTGCCAGATGTGCAGCAGCTCCAGGGGCTGGCTGCAGTTCAGACATTGGGGGAGCTGAGCCTTCACTGTGCAAACTGCATTGAGGGTGGAACAGCAGCACCCAAATAAAGGGATGGGGATTGGAGGGAACTCCTTTGTGTGAGTGGCATTGTCACAGCAGAGGAGTTCCCAGCAGGAAATGCTGGCTCTCATTTATATAATTTATTTATTTGCTCTTTTCCAATTGCTGTCAGGATTTCATTTGCAATCCCTCTCCGGTGGCTCTCAGGTTTCCTTCTGAAAACATAAGAGGGAATCCTTAAGACACACAGTTCTTCCTTCGATCTCTTACAATCAGCATTATGCACTGCAGAGCTGAATTAATGCGTGCCCTTCCTTATTGTTTCCCTTCTTAATTCATTCCTTTCCATAAAGGCTCAGCAAGCACCAATTTTCCGAGCGAGTTTTTAATCGCCTGAGCTCAGCGTGATTGCTGTCTCACAATCTAGCTGCCATTTGATGCAATCAGCATTGCAGAATACAACAATCTTTATTTATTTATTTATTTATTTATTTATTTTCTCTCTTTCCCCAAAACCAAATGTTACGTGTCCAGCTGATAACACTGTAAAGAAACACAAAACACTTGCAGTGTTACGTGAGAAAATATAACCTGGCCTTCCCCAGCCAAGTGCATGAAAGTGATGATGTGAAACACTTCTGTGAGATGGGGCACAACAAAATTTATTATTCCAATGCAAAGAGCACAGGCTTTTTCTTTTGGGAGGGAGGTGGAGGGGGAAGGAAGGGGAAGATGGGAACACAGAGTGTTGAAGTGTTTCTTATTGCTGGGAAGTTTGCTTTGAAAGGGCCTTTCACTCCACGTCTTTTATTGCCACCCCACAAATAAAAAGGTTTCAAAACACCCATACTGGAGATCTGCAGACTAAAATAGTTCCTGCCACACAGAAGCTGGAGAATTTTAGATTTCCCCAGCCTGCAGTGAGTTTGGAGCGAGAGATTATCGGAGTGAAATGAGAAAACCCTTCCTTGGAGCAAATGCTTCATTGCTGTGTTTTTAAGCACATTTCGTGCACTACAAATGCCAGGCAAATGTTTTCAAAATCGCCAAGTGAAGGTCAGGACCTCAGTATAAAAAGTAGGGGCAAAGTGAAGGGAAGAAAAGGTGGAAGGGAAAGAGCAGCTGCAAATCCCGTCTCCTTAGAGCAGCGTCGTGTCTCCTTCCAGCCCATCCTGCAGCACCCCCAGAGCCCCCCTGCCCCTGCAGAGCACCAGGGGTGGCTTTGGGTCTCTTTAGGGCAGGAACCCACAGCTGGATCCTGATTCCATGACCATGGTTGTAGGAGCATCTGTGGACAGCAGGGAGAGGGAACTCTGCAGAGCTGAGACATTCTAGAGAAGAAGTGGTTTTATTGCAAGGGTTGTGGGTAAAAAGGGCTTTGCCTTCAGCCACCAGCCTGGGCTGGAGGGAACCCCAAAGAGAGAGAGAGGGTGTGAGGTAAGAGAGATTGCAGGGGTAAGGGAGATAAGAGAGCGAGGTCCTTGTTCCAATCCATTCCATCTCCTTTTGTGTTGAATATTCTAATTTACAGTGACCAACCAGCACGAGATACAAACCCTACAGATTCTGCACACAGCCCGTGAGAACTGCTCTATCACCATATCATCCTGTATTCTAAACTCTAAAGAGACTTTTCTTATCCACCTTTTCCCTGATGCCTTGGCAGGGTGGAGAGGGGCTGCACCCTTGGGGTCCTTTTGTTTTCTGTCCCTCAACCCATCTCCAGCTCATCCCCGTCTTCCTGCCTGCCATGATCACATCTCAAAGCTCAGCCTTCATTTCTATTTTCCTCAAAGGTCTTATATTTTTAGTATTTCTTACCAAGCAATCATATCTACAAGCCCTTCCTGTCCCATCTTTCCTATTGAGATGGGGAGCTGAGACCCCCAGAAGTTTCTCCTTTGTGCTGTTATTTAAAAAAGTAAAAACCCACAGCTGTCCCCCAGTTCTGGCTGTGCACCCCACGCCACTGGAGCTGTTGAAGCCCCAGCTTGTTTGTTGTTTGCAGCGCTGCTGGTGAGTTTGAGGCCTCCCAGACACCATTTGCTGGGTCCTTCTGTTCCTCACCAACTCGGCTTGTCTCGTCGCCGTATGTTATTATTGATATTTTCATCTCGCGTAACCAGTTCTGCTCAGGAAAAAAAAAAATATCTCATTGCCAACTTTGATCCCCTTAATTCTTGTCAGGAGATGCCTCCAAGCTCTGGCCCGTTTGAGGAGCGCACAGATGGTTTTGTACAGGAGTGTGGCTCCTTGGGGAAGGCTGCTGACCTTGTGTGAGTCAGGGATCCAGTTTGGTGAGACTGAAGAGATCCTGCTGCCTGTCTCTCAAATAATTCTTCCTCTGTCTGTCACTGGCAGTTCAGGAAGAGCTGCAGCAAACTCAGGGAAAAACCTGTGGTACCTGAAAATTGAGGTGATTCTAAATAAAGAAGGCTGAGACGAGACTGACAGGCAAGAAGAGAAATAAGGAAAAGAAACAGAAGGAATCCTGAAAAGCAGGAATTTTACAACTCCCTAGCTCAGAATCCCAAAGAAAACTCCACCAAACCCTCCTTTGCCACAGATCAAGGCAAGAAATTATTTGAAGGCTTCAGGACGAAATGGGAAGTGAAGCTGCAGAGGAGGAGATGACAGCTGTCCTAGCACAGCCTCCAAAGTGCACCTGCAGCACAAACATTGGGGAAAAAAAAAAATAAATTCCACATGATGGCAGCTGAGAAGCCACCATAAAGAAAAACTTAAGAGAGGGGAGCGTGAGCCTTTTATAGGGAATAAAAGCAAAATCTCTTCAGCCTTCAGTGCTGATTGCACAGAGGATAAAAGCACAGTGCAGCACCTGCAGGAGGGATGCCTGGGATGCAAATGTTGCACAGGATTTGTGTTCTGCTGGGGCAGAAATGTGGCAGTCACAGCACTGGTTTGCAGTGCCCCTGTTTGGTTTGGATGGATGGGGGAGGAAGGGTCTCCAGAGAAGAGCGGTACAAAGAAAAATTGTGCATTAATTAGGAAATTAAATCTGTTCTTCACATTAACTCGTCCTTTTGTAGCTGTAGCAAGCGGGAGATGAAAGTCAGAGAGGGATCTGGGGGTTCAGGGAAAGTAATTTCTGAATCTATGTGTGGAGTATTCCCATCTGGACTGCACCTCTGTGGCTGCTCTCTGCTCATGTCCCCTGAGCCAGCCTGGAAATGTGACTAAAATCCATCAAAATCTCTGCTCCTTTCACCAGTTTGGGGCAAAAAATTCACCTGGGGCTCGTGGACATGGAGAATTGCAATCCATTTGTCCCAAATCCAGGGTGAGCAACGTCCAGTTCCTTCACTGGTGCTCTCAGCCTGTTCTGTGCCCTGGTTACCTGGACACTTCATTTTCATTTTCCTTTCCCTTCCTCTTCTTCCAGCCATTTTTAACAGGCTTTTCCTGTCCATTCAAAAAGAGATTTTTCACAAAGCACCATTTTTAGTGGCTTCGTTTCCTTCATTTCCTTTCCAGACACAATCTGGATGGATTTTCTGTTTGTGTGGCACCTGTAAGTTTTCTGGTTAGGAAAGAGAACTCATAATTTCCAGTAAAAGAGTCAGAGAACTCATAATTTCCAATAAAAGAGTCAGAGAACTCATAATTTCCACTATAAGAGTCAGATTTATAGGTTTTCTGTGATTCTGGGGATATATTTTTACGCCACACGTAGCTTTTACACAAACTCCTCCTGTGATGAAGTGAAGTGAAGGTAGAAACCATTCCCCACTCCTCCCCTGTTTTTCCTCTTCCTCTCACTGTGTCTTTCTGTATCAACACAGCCCTAAGGGAAGATGCTGAAAAACAAACCAAAAAAAAAANNNAAAAACAAAAAAAAAAAAAAAAAAAAAAGAGAGAGAAAATTCCTAAAGCACAACAGGAAACTTACGGCAGAGCTCTGCAGTTTGTCACTTACCTTTCATGCCTGGCTTGGCACGACTGTTTCTGCCCAGATCTGAGAAGGGGAAGCTGAAGAACTTTCCAGATCTGTCCTGGCATTTAGACAGGGTTCACACAAGTCCATGGCACAGAGACTGACAGAGGGGAAGGCCAAGTCCTGTGTGTGAACGGATTTTAACAGGGTTTTTTTTTTTTGGATGAGAGAAAAGCCCAGTCCAGCCGTGTCAAACGGGCTTTGGATCAAAACTGATCCAGTGGAGAGCACAGTAGAGGAGTCAGGTAGCTCTGCTCTGATTTTTCTGATCATTCAATCTCTGCCTTGAAGTGAAAGTCAGTAGTGAAGTGTTGATTTCAATGAGTCGTGGTTTTCTGAAGAGCTCCGTGAAAAAAAGGCAAATTTTGTGTCCCCCAGAATGTGGCATTTTGACATTTGTTCTCACTGTGATTAGGTTGTTTTTTTTTTTAAAGTTCTCCTCGAAAGAGGAAAATTCCATGGTTTGGTTTGTTTTCTGCAAACCCTCACAGCCATGAGGTC
>VWZU01018813.1:68083-83083 GCA_013397095.1 Sterrhoptilus dennistouni
AAGAGCACTGCCAGAGTCAGAACACAGCCTGAGCAGGGTGGTGGGAGCAGTCCAGGTGAGGGGCTCTTCCTGAAGCAGTGATCCCACAGAAAGGTCTGGCAGCTCTGCTCCTCTGGGAATCCAGTGGCTCAGGGCTGCTTGTCCTGTCCCAAATCCCAGATTCTCTCCAGGTGGGAATGCTTGGCTCCTCCCCCTGGGCATTGGGAGCATCTCCCAATGGGATGAGGAGTCGTGCAGTGGGTCCTTGATGGCCCCTTAAACAGAGAGAGCTCCTGGAGGGAGTTCCCTGTGAGTCCTGGGCAAGGCATTGATGGGCCATGAGCAGAAGAGCCCAAAGGAGGGGCCTGGGAAAACACTGCCCCACCTGGTTCCAACAGCTCATGGGGATGGGGATGGAATAAATACTGTGTGCACATCCTACACTGCAACCCAGGACACAGAGGATGCACACACAGCATCAGCACTGACACAACATTCCCATCTCCAGTGCAGCTCCTGCACCAGCCAAACATTCATGTTACAGTTGCACCAGGCATTGGTAATTACGTCGGTGTAATTGCATTTATAATTATAAATATACATAATTATAAATAATTGTTTGTAATTATTAAGATATTCCGCTCCTCAGAGGCCGGGATGTGCTGCTTTCAACCCTGGTTGGAGTTTGGATTTACTGAGACAATGGAAGTGAAAGAACAGAGAGGGCAGAGCAGGGGTCACCCTGAGCTTTCTCCCTGAGCAGGGCTGATCCTGCAGGGTTTGTTCTGCTCCTCTCACTGCCCCCTCCTGCATCACAGGGACAGCTCACTCCTCTCCTGCTCCAGGTGCAGGACAACGGCAGCTGCTGCTGTGAGCAGGTCAGATTTTTCCATATTTTTGGTAGATGGAGGCTTTTTCCTTCCAGTCTCTCATCCAGAGGAGCTCCCTGTGTTTCCCTGAGTACCCAGGAACATTCCTTGGGTGCTGTCCTTGGAGCTCAGCTCGGGGCAGGCACTGAGGACAGGGCCTGGCACAGCCCAGAGGGAAATTCCAGACCACTTTTCTGACCATGGAATTTCTCCTAATGCTGATCCTCTGTGCCACCCTGGGTTAGATGAACAAGGCAGCCCAGTATAGCCCAGTCCCAAAAGACCAGAGAAGAAAAGTAATTTTTTTAGGTAAAAACTCTTCACGCTCTCTCCAAATAATTCTGTTGAAGCATTTGGCTGAATGGATGCAGTTTAAGGGCTGCTTTTCTTGGTTGTGTTGGCTGCCTGAAAGTCTCTTTTTTACTAATTAATGAATTATTTGTTGCTCAGAGACTACAAACTAACAGGGAAGACTCCTGGATGTCGATGCAGCACCGTCTAGGCATAGGACCAGAGTTTTCTTCCCCAAACAAAAGTGTGCTGTTGTGTATTTAAGAGCTTTCTCGGGATTTTTTTCTGGTTTTCTGTTGATCCTTTGGGATAAGGATGGTATATCCTAGTGTTACTGGGAGAAGATTAAAGGCTGGATTAGTGTGGCAAATATTCATGACGTAAGACATTCCTCTTAATGCTCTTAAGCTCCCGAGCTTTACAGCTCCCCTGTCTGCTCTTGGGGGTTTGCAGTGTTGTGGTTGCCACCAGCCCCAGGGAAGGGATGTTCTGTGCCATGGTGGGAGGAGTGATGCCTTCAAATTTTAGTTTTCATGTATTTCATGTTCTGTGGTGCCCAGGGGTGCAGCTCTGGGGTCACAGTCAGTGTCACTCAGCTCTGCACAGAGCAGGGACACAAAACAAATCGTTTCACAAATGGACAACTTTCAGGCCCAAAAGCACAAACGGGGGTGGGCTGGAGGGAGGAACAAGGATGGGACTTCATAACTCAAAGCTGTAATTGGACCATTAAACCCCAATGTGCAAATGGACCNAGCCCAGTCCAGCCGTGTCAAACGGGCTTTGGATCAAAACTGATCCAGTGGAGAGCACAGTAGAGGAGTCAGGTAGCTCTGCTCTGATTTTTCTGATCATTCAATCTCTGCCTTGAAGTGAAAGTCAGTAGTGAAGTGTTGATTTCAATGAGTCGTGGTTTTCTGAAGAGCTCCGTGAAAAAAAGGCAAATTTTGTGTCCCCCAGAATGTGGCATTTTGACATTTGTTCTCACTGTGATTAGGTTGTTTTTTTTTTAAAAGTTCTCCTCGAAAGAGGAAAATTCCGTGGTTTGGTTTGTTTTCTGCAAACCCTCACAGCCATGAGGTCTGCAGCTCCCCAGCAGAATCTTTTTTGCTGTGATTTTGGGAGTTTTGGACCTGCCACCCCCGTGCTGCCACCAGCCCAAGGGACACATGTGTCCCTTTGAGCCACCCACGACGTGTTCTCAGGGCTCCTCTTCTGCTTCACAGGCTTGATGGGCTTTCTTGGGCAAAAAGAGGGATTGTGCCAATTAATTCTTTAGTAAAATACCCCGGGATGAGTGGGATGAGTGGCAGAGGAGCACAAACAGCCCCCAGTGACTGGTGGCAGGTGTGAGGGGCTGGATTTGGATGGATTTGGACAGCAACGTGCAGGGGAAGATGTCACCCTTGGCAAAACCATTTCCCCAACACTGTGCAGGACACCTCGAGGTCAACAGCACAGCTCCATCCTGTCACTGCAAGGGGAAATGAAGGTGGGAGGTGAGGAATGAAGGTTAGGAGATGTCAGAGTGTCGTGGTTTAAAAGAAAAATGGGTGAGAAGCTCCAAGTCAGAAATACGATTTAATAAGAAGAAAGGAAAAACGGTAAAATAAAATAAAATAAATGCAATAACACAAAAGAGCACTGCCAGAGTCAGAACACAGCCTGAGCAGGGTGGTGGGAGCAGTCCAGGTGAGGGGCTCTTCCTGAAGCAGTGATCCCACAGAAAGGTCTGGCAGCTCTGCTCCTCTGGGAATCCAGTGGCTCAGGGCTGCTTGTCCTGTCCCAAATCCCAGATTCTCTCCAGGTGGGAATGCTTGGCTCCTCCCCCTGGGCATTGGGAGCATCTCCCAATGGGATGAGGAGTCGTGCAGTGGGTCCTTGATGGCCCATTAAACAGAGAGAGCTCCTGGAGGGAGTTCCNGGGGATGGAATAAATACTGTGTGGACATCCTACACCACAACACAGGACAGTGACCATTTTGGGTCCACCTCAGGTGTAGCCCTGGATGTTTCCCTGACCAAACAGTTCACTCTCAACTATATCAGCTACCACTGCCACCATGTCTAAGGTTTTGTTAATAGAAGAAATAAAAGTAAAGTTATTTTGACATTATACATACAGCATTCATCTTCATATTTGCGAAAAGCCGATTTTATAATACGTGTTTATAACACCAGGGGGAAAAACGAGTTCGCTCTCTTAGGAAAATTTGTAAGTTTAATAAAAATAAAAATAGACAATTGGGAGGCAGAGAAGCAAAAGTTCCAGCTGGGGTGCCTCACCAGAAAACACTTTCTACTTTTTACTCCTTCAAATCCTTTGTTTTAAGGGTCGTTGTGTCACATATTCAATAGACCCCAATGCATGAGTCAAACATTCTCTTTGGGTTTGATCCATTTCAATTCCCCCCCCCATCATTTTATCTGGTAGATCCATCTGTGGGTGGCTCCACTCTGTCTGGTGAAATGGGTCTCATAAATTCTTCTCCTGAGGTTTTTGGTTATCTTCATTTGGATAAGAAACAGAAAGTCAGAAGTTTATATGCAGGAATGCAAAGTGACCCTCCATCCCTTGTGGTTTGGTCAGTTTAGATGTTACAAAGAGAAATAAACCCAGTCTTTTTACTGTTAACACTATGGTACAATCAGAAAATATACATTTGTCACCTTTCTAAACTCTATTAATACAGTACAGTTATACATATAGTATTCACTTTATTATTTGCAAAAAGCCAACTTTATAATATGGATTTATAACAGCAGGAAGGTTGAGAAGCAGCAGGCACAGAAGGATTCTTGGCTCCAGCAGTTACAGCTGAGCTGCTGGGTTTGCTCAACTCTTTAGAAACTTCTGTTTCCCACCCGTTAAAATTTAGTTGGGGAACTTGGAGGACATGCAGTACGTGAAATTGAATGAATATGCATGTAATTGTTTCTTTTTCTTTAATTTCATGGAGCCTTAGATCTTAAATTTCAGTCACAGGGATTAGAGCCGTGAATCACGAACACCAGGTTTACTTAGTGCTCACAAAATGACTTTTAAAGCCCATCACTTTACAAAGAACGTTACATCTGATGCTGCCTGAGCGTTTTTTCCCCCTTCTCACTTCTCTCACCCATCTGCAGATTATTCTGTCAGTTTATAACCCCATTGGTGTGAGCCATTCCATTGGGGGGAAACAGAGAGGAAGGGGGGAGAAAATACCCCACCTTATCTTATAGCTCAAACATATGTGTTATTTTCACCTAATTAACAGCTTTTACAGAGCAGGTTCGGTGTTTGCAATTAGATGGATGCAAGAGGGAGGTGGTACCATCTGCCAGGGTTTCACCACATAAACAGCTCTTAAGCCCTTCTGGGAGAGCAGCTGATGAAAATGAAGAATGTTGGATGTTTACACAAACCAACAAGTGCTGGGAGATGCCTTATCTTGCACAAGGGGAAGGGTCAAATATTGCAGCAAATCCATCCCCAGAGGAGAGGAGTGTGATTGGAATTTGTGCTCTGAGATCTTTTGTCCCAGAGAATGAAGATGTCTGTGTGGAGATAAGCGGGGAAGGATGGGAAGGATGGTGGCCCAAAAAGGGCTCTGCATTATGGTGACAAGGCCAGCAGGAGCCAGGCTGGTTTGCTTGTGAGATTGCTCCAAAAGAAACAGAAACTCACATGAGATATTGATCCAAAAGAAACAGAAACCTCATAAAAGATTGCTCCAAAAGAAACAGAAACTCACGTTGGATTGCTCCAAAAGAAACAGAAACTCATATGAGGTTGGTCTAAAAGAAACAGAAACTCACACGAGATTGCTCTAAAGAAGCAGAAACTCATAAAAGGTTGCTCTAAAAGAGACAAAAACTCGCACAAGATGATTGCTCTAAAAGAAACAGAAACTCATAAAAGATTGCTCCAAAAGAAACAGAAACTCACATGAGATATTGCTCTAAAAGAAACAGAAACTCATGGAACAAGAATGGGACTGACACAATTTTGATCACAGGTGGGAAAGGAAGAAAGGAGATCCTGCTCTAAGCTCTGCTCCATGTGTTCTCCTTATCAACAAAAGTAGTGATTGAATGGGGAAAAAAAAAAAAAAAAAAGCATTCCTGAAGCTTTGCCTAAACACAAACTGTGCTGAGATTGAAATGAGCTTGAGCTCACTTCATGTGCACCTGCTCTGCTGCCTCCTGGCAGTGGAACTGCTGCTCCATCAAGGGATAATTGCAGTTTGTCCAAACAGACTGAAGTGTGACATACCTGAGAACTGGAGCCTCCAAAACCACGCTGCCTGCAAGTCTTTGTTCCAAGCTTGTGTCTCAGTTGGCTGTCACTGCCTCACAATAGACAGTGAAGTGCTCACAGCCTTGAAAAACTCCTGGTCTGGGGCCAGTAAAGCGGGAGAAAGTCTCTAATTTACTTCAACAAGGGCTGGATCCAGTTTTAAAGGCAGGCTGTGCCATCCTGGTTTTCTTACACCCATCAGAGCAGAGTCCTGGATGGTTCCCCACCCCAGAAACACCAACAGCCACCTCTAGCATTTAGTTCCTGCTATTAAACAGCATTTCTTCTCCTGCAGGGGAGGTGATATTCCTGGGGGACCAAGCACTGCCTGTCCCAGGCTCTGTGAGCAAAGGAAATTCTCTTCCAAAGACACCAGCATCTCAATTATCACGGCCGTGGATTTCTCCTAATGCAGATGATCCTTCTCAGTCTGCACGTGGTGATGAGAAATCAGTGGGCAGAGCAGAAAACAGTGACTTTTAACTCCAACAGAATTCCTCAACTTGATTTGTTTCGTGGAAAAAGTCAACTTTTAATTTTTTATTTTATTTTTTTTTTAATTTGAGCAATTGAAAGTTCAGCTGATGGGGGAAAAGATCTCATTACATGAAGCAGAGAACATTTTGGCAGCCCCCGTGTGCTGCTTTAGCTGCTCCACATTTGCTTTCAGTATTCCTGCTTCATAATCACTAAAGAGCATCAAAACACCAAAATTTGGGGGTCAAAGCCCCAAAACCTCCCCAGAACCTCAAAATTTTATGGTAAAACATCCCAAAAAACCCCAAGATCCCCAAATTTTGGTCGCCTCAACCCCCCTGGGACTCCCAAATCTGCCCTCGTGGGTGCTCAGGGGTTGTTTGTAAGCTGGAATTCAGCATCAGGCTGGAGGCTAAGCACTCACCCATCTTTCCCTCCCAAATTGTGCCCTAAAAAACTTCTCCTCTGCAGCAGGAACATCCTGCACGGTGCTGGGATGAGAATGGGAGCAGCTGCTCTGCACCTGGGGCTGCAATCCTGGCACATCTCGGGTGTTGTTTAATAATTTCTCACAGATCAACAGTTTTTTGAATAGCTCCACTCCAGGTTTCAGCAGGTTTTTAAAACCCTCATCGTGCATTCATGGATCAGCACACCTTTTCTAAGGCTCAGCAATTGTCTGCATTGTTAAACCCCAAATGTTAATGTGCTGTCCTTCCCTCTAGTTCAGTGCATTTCAATGGGGGTTAAATGGTAAAAATCACTCTAAAACTTCAAACACCCAAATGCCCATTATGACAGGCTGTGCCTGGGCTCATCTCCCTCCTCCTGAGATTTCCTGATTCTCTTCCTCAGTGGAGTTAAATGAGAAAATGAGCAGAAGGTTTTTCACTGAGACATGAGGTGTCAGTAACTCTGTGGTGCCCATTTGTAGTCCTGATTCTGTGCCTGAGGTGTTTTGGTTTGCTGAAATTCCTTTCCCAGGGAATTTTCTGTCAACAGGAGAAATGTTTTTGTAGCTGTCCCTTTGTTATTCATTCCTTTCCCCAGGAGGGACTTCTCCTTGCTGTCCCTCTGCTCTGACCAATGGCAGTGAAGAGGTTTGTCTTTGTGTCACCAATCCAATTGGTCTGTGTGAAATGGTAGAAAAGGGAGACACATCCCAGAAATAAAGGAGTCATTTTCAGCCTCCTGAATCTCAGAGTCTGTGTCCTTGTGGTGTAAAACAGGGTCAAATAACTCCATTGCATCACACCCAACAAAAAACCAGGAGCTCAGCAAGACCCTCCCTCATCTCGAGATAATGTTGGGTTTGATTGAAAAAACCAGTGTATAAAGGGGACACATCCCAAAAATAAAGGAGTCATTTTCAGCCTCCTGAATCTCAGATCTGTGTCCTTGTGGTGTAAAACAGCATCACCCATTGCTGCTGGGCTGAGCCCTGTGTGACTCCACAAACCCACTGCTGAGACCATCCAGGTTTTCTGCTCTCTTGAGCACACAGCACTCCAGTAAATTATCTGCTTTTCCAGATCCCTGCTTTCCTGGGTGAAGGATTTTCCCGTTGATCTCACTTCCAACTTCTTGTTGTTAGAGCAGTCAGAGCAGAGTGTAAATCACAGATTTATCTCTGTGCCCCTGCCAGGAGTGCTCAGGACAGGCCCTGTCTGGCACACACACAGTTATGGTGCTCCTGTCTGGGTCTGTGATGTTCTTGCAGCTCCATGGGGGTTATTTTGGGGGTTTTAAATGGGGTCTGTGTCAGGACACAGGTCTGTGTGCTCCCTCCCTCCAGCAGGGCAAGAGGTTCCCAGGTTGTGCTTCTGTCTCTCATTAGAGAGTCCAGATTGATTCAGAGTCCAGATCTGAGTTTTGGATCTCCTGCTTTACTCCTTTAGAACAGTAAAACCAGGAAGAAAGACCATTACAAAATGATAATTTCAAAATAGAAGTTTTGGATCTCCTGCTTCATTCCTTTAGAGCAATAAAACTGGGAAAAAAATCATTACGAAACGATGATTTAAAAAAAGTTTTGGATCTCCTGCTTTACTCCTTTAGAGCAATAAAACTGGGAAGAAAATCGTTACAAAATGATAATTTCAAAATGGCCTGGACTTCCCAAGGGGTTTTATTGTGTACTTTTGGCAGTACCTACTAACCAGTGAAACCCTGATACTGGATCATCCTCCACTCCATGGGTTTGGATTGACTTCAGCAGTTTTAAGATCGAGCCTTTGGGTAATTAACAAAAGAGCAGATAAATCTACAAATAACCAACCCCAACACCAACCACAGCCCTGATGATGTGACCAGCCTGTTTTTACAGGACACCACAGTGCTGAGGGGGCTGAGCAAACCTCCCTGCCTCAATCCCAATTTCCCCGAGCAGCAAGATGAGACACACCTCTTGTTTCAGTGTAAAATCTGTGATTTAATTCTTGGTGGATGTTGCAGTTAAAGACGACTCAGGATGAACTGCTTCAGGCTCACCTTGACATCTCTCATTTTTTTACCTTTTCTCCAGTGGTGGAGAGAGGGAAAATAATTTTAATCCTGTTTGGATTTTGTAGCTATTGAACTGCTGTGAGCCAGGCAGTTTGTATCCTGCTCCTGTCTAACATTATTCAACAATAAGATGAAAAACAAACACATATCCAGCGCATGGGATGGGGAATACTCGACTTAAACTCCTGCTATCATTTCTAAGTAGGAAAGAAACCTTAGAATATATCTCAGGGGATTCNAAAATCTGTGATTTAATTCTTGTTGGATGTTACAGTTAAAGACGACGCAGGATGAACTGCTTCAGGCTCACCTTGACATATTTCATTTTTTTACCTTTTCTCCAGTGGAAGCTGGTGGTGGGGAGAGGGAAAATAATTTTAATCCTGTTTGGATTTTGTAGCTATTGAACTGCTGTGAGCCAGGCAGTTTGTATCCTGCTCCTGTCTAACATTATTCAACAATAAGATGAAAAACAAACACATATCCAGCGCATGGGATGGGGAATACTCGACTTAAACTCCTGCTATCATTTCTAAGTAGGAAAGAAACCTTAGAATATATCTCAGGGGATTCCTAAAGCCAACACTTGTGTCTGAAACCGCGGCAGCTATTTCAGAGAACAGTACTTGGAGAACTGATTCGCCAATAAAAACAAATTAACGGGCGAAGAATGTTTCAAAAATGACACTTCCAAGACTATTCTGCGCACGTGGAAGATTAAAAGGGAATAAAACATCTCGTTTTATTAGTTTAAATTCCAGCATCATGTAGTTTTATCATCCTTTACTCTGTATATTCTTAATCTATCTCAAATTGCTGGCAGGCAATATCTGCAGACCCCAGTGCACAAGATGGGCTGGGGCAGGGGGAGCTGTTGTGAGGATGGAAAAAATGGAAAAAAAATCAGTGTTTGTGGAAGAGAAATAGATCCCTGTGAGGGCTGGCAGGGCTTGGATCCAGGATGGTTGTGAGGGGAGTGGGCAGAGGTGCCAGGGCAAGGGCAGGGTCCTGGTGGGCTCTGGGGGTCCCAAATGATCTGTGTTACCTGTGCAGGGGGACAGGAGCCTCAGGGATCAGCCCAAAGAAGTGACAACAGCACAGGGCGGCACAGTGGCACTGCCACACGTGCCTGAATAGAACAGTGTGTTTGTCATCTTTGGGAGAATTCTCATTCAAACGGGTGTTTGTCACCTTTGGGCAGATTTATCACTCAGATGGGACAGTGCGTTTGTGACCTTTGGGAGAATTCTCATTCAAACGGGACAGTGTGTGTGTGTTTTTCAGCTTTCAGTGTGTGTGTTTGTGATCTTTGGGAGAATTGTCATCAAAACGGGACAGTGTGTGTGTGTGTTTGTCATCTTTGGGAGAATTGTCATTCCAATGGGACAGTGTGTGTGTGTGTTTGTCACCTTTGGGAGAATTGTCATTCCAATGGGACAGTGTGAGTGTGTTTGTTTGTCACCTTTGGGAGAATTGTCATTCCAATGGGACAGTGTGAGTGTGTTTGTGATCTTTGGGAGAATTGCCATTAAAACAGGACAGTGTGAGTGTGTTTGTGATCTTTGGGCAGAATTGTCACTCAAACGGGACAGTGTGTGTGTGTTTCTCACCTTTAGGCAGAATTCTCATTCAAACATGGCCAATCCCTTTTAATTTTAAGACAGTAACAAACTCTAACAAAAGTTCTCATTTTCTCACTCAACACACAAATATGGGCGAGCCCTGTGCACTTGGATAATTGTCATGTCATGACACAACACAGCCAAAACAAGCAGCCTGACATTTATTATTAGATTGGCTGCTGTCGGGCATCATTCTGAATTTAAATAAACCCAGCAATTCTTGTCTGAAAAAGGGTTTGGGAATTCCCTTTTTTTTGCTGTGTCCTGAGGCACATCTTTTTGCCCCTCCTGCTTTAGGACAGATTGCAGAAGTGTCTTTGGGTGCAGAAGTGGATCCAGGGAAGGTGTGGGGGTAAGAAATAAAAGTATGGGAAGAATAATCCGTTTTATCTTCAACTCTTGCTCAAGCACTAGGCCAGAATCCTCAGGCTGAGGAAGGGACTTCAGGGAGTTCTTTGATTTCCAAAGCAAACGTAACAAAAATTAAAATAAAGTAGAAAATGATCCAAACCAGGAAAAAAAAAATCATTTATAAAGATGCAAGAGGCAGAAAATAAACACACAGTGAAAGGGTTTGAAGAAGCAACCAGCTCAGCAAGTCCTTCCTAATGTGGTGACAACAATGTCAGGAACAATGGCACGGGAAAGGTGGGAAAGGCTTTGTTCAGGAAATACCACAAAATCACAACTGTGAGATTATCATGAGAATGAGCCATTCACCGCTGGCACCCGTTCTCTGTAATCTTGTTACAATTGTTCTCTTTACAGCCTCAGGCACAATAATGAGCCTTTTTTTGTATCCCCCATGCTTTGGCTGCAGTGCTTTGCTCCTGTGCCCTGCTCTGAACCCCTGAGCTCCCAGGGCAGTCCCTCCACTCCTGCTCTGAACCTGCCCAGGGCTGTCCCTGCTGCTCTGAACCCCCCAGGGCTGTCCTGGATGCTCTGAATCCCCCCAGAACAGTTATTTCTCCTCTGAAACCCCACAGGGCTGAACTTCCTGCTCTGAACCCCTCCAGGGCTGTCCCTCCTGCTCTGAACTCCCCAGGGCTGTCCTTGCGGAATGCCCCCAGGGCTGTCCTGGATGCTCTGAATCCCCCCAGAACAGTTATTTCTCCTCTGAAACCCCACAGGGCTGAACTTCCTGCTCTGAACCCCCCAGGGCAGTAATTTCTGCTCTGAACCCCCCCAGGGCAGTCACTGATGCTCTGAACCCCCCCAGGGTTGTCCTTGTTGCTCTGAACCCCCCAGGGCAGTTTCTCCTGCTCTGAACCCCCCAGAGCTGTCACTGCTGCTCTGAACCCCCTCCAGGGCAGTCACTCCATTCCTGCTCTGAACCCCCCCAGGGCTGTCCTTGATGCTCTGAATCCTCCCAGGACAGTTATTTCTGCTCTGAAACCCCCCAGGGAAGTCACTGATGCTCTGAACCCCCCCAGGGTTGTCCTTGTTGCTCTGATCCTCCCCAGGCAATTTCTCCTGCTCTGAACCCACCCCAGGACAGTTATTTCTGCTCTGAAACCCCCCAGGGAAGTCACTGATGCTCTGAACTCTCCCAGGCTGTCCTTGCTGCTGTGAAACCTCCAGGGCAGTAATTTCTGCTCTGAACCCCCCCAGGACAGTCCCTCCTGCCTCTGTTTCCCAGAGCCCTGCTGGTTGTGCAGCTGTGCAGAGGATGGAGGTGGCTGCAGCCAGACCCGTTCTGGGCTCTGCCTCCTGTGCTGGGCATCAGGAACTGATGTCTTGAGAAGGGTAACCTGGAACAGAGACTAGAGAAAGAGAATAAAGTAGGTCATTATTGCTATTATTATTACTACTATTATTATTATTACTGTTACTGTTATTATTGTTATTATTACTATTATTGTTGTTGGCTGATTAAAACTTGTAACAGTTGTCCTCGGTCTCAAGCTGGAAAGGATTTGTTTTGTCTCCCTACCCTGTGAGAAAAGTTCACTAACACTTAATATGAGGCTCAGAACTGCACACCCCTGGGCAGCACAGAATCTGAAATACGTGAGAGCTGAAACTCAAGGCATCAGTGTCAGGCAGACAAGGAAGGAGGAATGGATGAGAAAAATCAGGGTTACAACACCGAAGTCTGCATGCCCATCCCATTGAACTCGGGTGTTTTTAAAGGCAAGTAGATCTTGACCCCAAGCAAAAACCTCCTCCTGTAAATCCAGTGTTTCTGAAGCACTTTTGGCAGCAAGCACCTCTTTTCAAGGGTGAATTTGAACTTCAGATTTAAATCATCCAGGGACCTGACTGGATAACCAAATGGCTGAGGTTTTTCAGCTGAAAAGACTCTGTGTTAGACCAAATCCTGATACACACGGTTTGTGCCTCAATTTTCTTTAAACGGGTTTGTAAAATTAGCACCATCCCTTTGGGGTTTGTGTCAGAACTTCAGAGGTGAGAAGTGCCTCAGGACAGCTTTGCATCGTGCTCAGTCTCACACTTCCATTGCTTAGTCACTGTTACTTTGCAGCAAATTAACCAGAATTTATTCCTTTGGGTAGCAGGTTTTTTTTCCTTTATAATTCATTATCTGTGTCCATACAAGGCTGGGTGTAAATATCAGTGAGAAGTGTTTGCCTGAAGGTGAAAAAAAGATGATCTTGTGTTGCCAGACAGACACTAAAAGAAGGACACTCACACAGTCAGTGCCAAGGCAAAAAAGAAGGAAGTTTATTCTGGGTTTAGGGTTTATTTAAATAGATTTTTGGGGTTTGATCAGCGATTGGATTGTGAGGTTGACACCTCTCTGACCCCACTGGTCAAACCAGAATTTCATTGATGTGTCCTTCCCCCAGGAAGGAAGGAAGGAAGGAAGGAAGGAAGGAAGGAAGGAAGGAAGGAAGGAATGCACAGTTTGCAAAACATCACTTTTTGTTTATGTTACAACGCATGAGAAAAACTCCAGTACAAAATATAAAACACCAGAAGGCTGAAAAATCAGGGCGACAATCTTGGAGATGAGGAGTGGGCTGGGAAGGCCCTGAGGTGCTGCAGGAAGGAGAAAGATGCTTTGCTGGAGCATTTTGCTCTCCCTTTCCCACACCAGAGAATGTGGAGAAAAATAATTGTGCCCAGCAGGGTTTCAGCACGACCAAAAAAACTCCTGAATAATCAAGACCTATGAGGACTGTGAGTGCTCCTCACAGGGTGACCTGCAAGCTGAGAGCAAGGCAGGGACTTGGGAGCAGAGAGGAGCCACCTGCAGCCATCAGTTGTTTTCCTGTCAGTTCACATCCCCTGTTTTACCTGCTCACCCCAAAGGGCGCAGAAACCTTTGTGACCTGAACATCAAAATCTTTCCCAATTGCTCCTCCTCAACTTCTCTCTCCCTCTGTTCTGGATTAGCCTAAAACGAGGAGGCTGTCACACACTGCACAGGGCAAATTGTGCTTTTTTTTTTTTTTTTTTTTTTTTNCAAATTTGTTTTTTTTTTTTTTTTTTTTTTGCTTTTTTTTCTCCCCACAATTACTTGTGAGGATTGGAGCCAACCACCTGCTTCAAAGCCCAGAGAGGTTAATTGCAGCTCTCTTGCTCTTGACCTGCATATGGGAGCTCATCGAGGCCGGGCTGCTCCCCTGCAAACTGTCTCAAACAGCACTTTTTCTGGTGCTGACAATGGATGGTGACAGACTGCTTTAAACAGCCCTGCTCCCCTGCATTTTACGTGAGAGGGTGGCAATTCTGAGCTTTGGATGATTCTTCTCACTGTGTGTTTGCAGGAGAGATTTAAGAGCCTTTTTATTTTTTATTTTTTTTTTTCCATTTTTTGATCCATCAGAAGCAGCAGCTCAAAAGAATTCTGTGTGGAAGTCACCTGCAAAGGTGGGAAATCTGGGCACACAAAATGGGAACAGGCAGGTCCTGCACTTGGAGCAGTTCCTCTTCCAGAGCATCACCAGCCACCCCTGAGAGTCAGAGAGTGGCTGGGAAAGGGTGGAGGGGGCTTAAAAGGAGAGAAAGTGCAGGGAGATGTCACAACAGGACACGAAATAAAGATGTTTGACCCCAGTCAGGAGGCACTAGGAGTCAGAAGGTTTATTCTCAGGTTTTAGGTTCCTCTTTGCCCAAGATTCCAGGCTGGTGGTTCCTGTGGGTTCGAGGAGTGTTTTTCCCTCCTGACCTCTGAAGGTTTTAAATCTGAGTCTGTGCTCAACGTGAGAATGAAGTGGAGTCTCAAGGTCTTGGTTTTCTTGGTTTCTCACGTTATTTATTAATTCTTATCTTACAATTCTTTGTGCCCAGCCAAGGTGTTCACAGCAGCCTGGACACGAGGGGACTCCCCACGATGGGAGGTCACTCTGCTTTTATTCTGATAATTATGTATTTATTATTTACCATTTCATACCAGTGCCTAGTAACTATACGAGAAGGGTCATTTCTACTTTGAACCCAATTCTATGAAACTCCCTTGTGCCCACATCACTGCAGACAACGGATGCCAAGGGAGAAGGAGAAGGACTCAGGGTTCCACCCTAATCCCTCCATCTTTTCCCCCTGCACCTCCATTCTAAAAACCCAAAACTACAAAACTTTCTACCTGGTGATAAACTACACCACCGACTGTTACACATTTGTGACTTGTAATTCCTCTCTGTGTTGGAAGTTTTTCTCATGGGCTGAAATCAAAGCCTGTGTCCTTTCCATGCTCAACGTTCTCAGATGAGCCAAGTCTACTCTCCAGCACCAACTGTAGTGAGGCCAGTGGAAGAACCATGGCAGAAATTAAATATGAGCGAGTGAAACAGAGGCTCCTTCATGTGAGCTTCAGTCTATCCTGCCTTATCACAGGATTCAGCTGGATTTTTCTTTGAGTTATCTGGTGTGCTTGTACTTAACAGAGTAAACTCAAATTCCAGATAGAGAGCTGAAACAACAAGGTCTCTCTTCAAGTTTTCTTATCCAGGCTGGATTATTTTCTGGAAGATACACTCCAGTGAATCCTGAGCTCTGAGCTGCACTG